>CAKNWU010174714.1:0-10384 GCA_932072015.1 Andricus quercustozae | reverse complement strand
GGGGGGGGGGGGCGGAAAGGCACCCCTGTGATTTGTTTCGTGTGTTTTTGTGGCTAAAAAATAGACACATTTAGGGTTTCCCTAAATGGGATATTCTAGGGATTTATAAATATACTTTTTCACTTGTAAAATGTCTTTAGGTGTTTTTGCAAGCCTGTTTCTTATTCCTCTCAGTTTGTTGTATAAAATAATTTTTCCACTTCAATTTTCACTCCCTTTTCTAAGCCTCACTTATCACAAATCCACACGCTTTACTAAAATTGAAAGTATTTACATTTAGCCTGGCATGTTCGCGTATACAGTCAGTGGTTTCCACGTTCTTTTTCAAAATGGAAAATAAATATCAAATTAAAAGAAATGTTTTAAGTCCGTACTTTTAGCCCGGCCGTGTAATCAAAGCTAAACGTACATACATTACGTACGCTTATACCAGCCGTGTAATCGAAGCTAAACGTACGGACAGTCCGTAGTTTTAGTCTAGCCGAGCTAAAAATACGGACAGTCTGTGCTTTTCGCCCAACCGAGCTAAAAGTACGGACAGTCTGTCACTTTTGACTCATCCTTTATTGAAAACTACGCTTTTTAAGCTGTTGTCAAATGGCGCCATCGCTGATCATTTACACAGATCGCGAGACTCATGTGTAAAGTTTATTATCTTAAACGTAAGCACGCGCCAATATGTTATACGCACTGTGTGCTGAAATGTGTCACGCCAAGCATTATTTAGAGGCAAGAGAAGTGCAACTTTAAAGATGGAAAGTGTAATATTAACGTCTGAGCGTAAAGCGAGGCAGGATGTCCCTAAGGCAAATGTGCCAGTCTTCGTCAATGCATGGGTTGTCGGCAGATTGTGCAGTATTTTACATATAGTAAGCTGTTGTGTTCTTCGTTCTCAGCAGAAATGTAATTTTGTATGTGTGTGGACATCGTAGCATCGAATGCAAATGGCTTTGCGATGAAAAAATTAAGTGACTTTAAGCGAAAAGAACATTTTTTGTGGCCGTTCTTGCAGAGTGCTACAATCGAGTAAAATTCTTAAGTTTTTGGTTAGAGTAACAGTCAGCAGAAAAAGACTCGTGGACGGTGAAAGACACAAACGATTACGTTAAGCCTATGCTTATTATATGAATAAATGTTTTTGTCACATGTAGAGGTACGAAAGATTGTTAAATATTACGAAATATTTCTGAAAAGTAGAAAATCCGACGACAAGTGAACCTGTACACTTGTTGCTTCGATAATCGACACAACTGCCGAATACTGAATTTTGACAGGTATAATAAAGCAGTATTTTTAAATTGAATATCGTTGGTGCCATACATCAGTAAGTTGGAAAACGTATTGAGAATACATAAATGTAGACTTGTTTCAGTATTCGGCACCGAAAATACTATTCCTAAACAAAGAATTGTTATAACATTGTTGATGCCGATTACTACGGCATTCTATAGATTCTATAAGGTGCTGCAGTCCTCGGCATCAAAGAAAATTTACTAAATGCAGTTTTGAAAATCCATGAATTATTTTTGACTAAAATTATGAATATTTACCATGAAATTAGAAGAGTGTTTTTTTCAAAAATTATAATTTTCGCAATTTTTAAATCTATGTGTATATATATTTATTTTATAAGATTTAAATAAATAATAGAATGAAAGATATATTACTGAAAGTATATCCTGCCATCATTCTTAAAATTAACACACAAAAATAGTTTTACTGTTAAATTATTCTTAAAAGCTATTGCCGATCACTCACACATAGAAGTGCCGATAACTGAAGCAGCCAGGTTTCTAAATGGCCGATAACCCGTACATTCTCGTATTTATAACTTCAAACTTCTTATAATATTAATTCTAATGGGATATGTTGTAAGTAATAAGTAAATTACATTTCTAAAGGTCCGCTTCATTCGATAAAACCCATTTATTAAGTTTTAGAGATGTTTACTATAGTTTTTCAAGCATTTGAAATATGAAATTCCCCTTAAGCTTCCGATAACTGGCACACTTAAAATATATGCGACCATGCTTCACATATTTTTCGTACTACTTTCTATCAAAAACGAGACGTATTATGTAGTTTTTGAAGCACTACAGTGCAAAAAATAATTTATGTCATACAAAATAATCTCACTAGTGATTTTTTCTTTATTTAAATTTCATCGTTCATGACTGATTTTTTTTACATATAAGTATGTAGAGCGTTTTTCTACTTTTCTAAGTACTTAGGGGTGACTTGCTACCACCAAACTTGATTGCTTCCTTTAATTCTTTTTTTTTACATGGAGCGCCCATTTTAAATCTGAAATTGGGATTTTCACATTATGCAACACGGTACCAAAGGGTTTTCGTCTAATTGAGAAGTTGATTTTGAAACTTGATAACAAGTTTCATCAATATTGAATGCTGCATAAAAAATCAAAGATTTCACATTATTTTTTTTGGTAGGTTCCCTTAAATGAAAAAAAAATTTAATTTCATACAAGAGTTTTGAACATCTTCAAAAATGAAGGGTTCCTAAATCAACGAAAGTATTTTCTCTGCTACATCAGAAACGCTTATGAGTTGTTTGTATACATCTAAAGCTGAAAGCTTAAGCATGTCCAAAGATTCATCATCATTACTTTGATATGGCGATAATTCAGATCGTAAATCAACATTTTGTATGAATCTAGAGCCAGATAATGAGACTATATTGTAGTAATGTGGCATCAACTCATGAAGTAACCATGTCCGAACGAAATAGAATATTAACCAACCTTCATGTATGTCTACAAAAATGACTTCCCCCACCCTACACTACATCCCGTTATCAGCTAGACTGCTTTTGTATTGGTAAGATTAGTCCCGTTTATCTCGACCAGACCAAATATAACTCAAGAGTGAAACTCGAAATTAGTTTTTTATTAGGTGATTGTGTACTTTGTTATAGTTGTAAAAAAATTTACAAAAATTTATTATATTTTTTAATTTGTTTTCGAAATAATTTTGCTTTTTGTGTACATGATTGAAGAGAGATTTTACTTGTACGATATTTTTTCCACTACATATTTAGGCGTCTTCTATTTTTTAACAAAGGTTTTTTCTTAAGCTTATATTTCTTTAACAATTTTTCGTATAATTGGTGAGCTATACTATTTTTTGTTTCTAGATCCTCCATAAACAAATCAGCCAACTCAGGCAAAGAATATTTATGACACATGTAATGAAGAAAAATAATACACCCAGATAGAAGGCGTGCGGGGCACGTTACACGCAGGGAATGCGAGGCACGCCTTGCCTGCAGGGTGCGAGGCATATGCGCCGCACTGTGTAAGGGGCACGAACGTGCGAGGTATAGGAGTGGCACTTCGTGATAGGCACGATATGCGTCGCACTTCGTGAGAGGCATTATTTATAGCATGAATACATAAGTGAGAAGCGTAGTTTTCAATTATAATTATAATTATTACTATCATTTTAACTATAATTATTGTAAAAATGGTTTATTCATAAAAAATGAAACATTCCCCATTTTATCGTAAGAATAAATTAGGAAATTTTTGTATGAAGAACATTATTAAATGGATTTGTAAAATTGCTGAATGTGTACTGCATTTTATTTATTTAAAAACGATAATTTAATAGTATGTTCCTTTAATCGATCGGTGTAAGATTGACAAGACAATTTTTCGGTTATTATGTAACTTTTTACAGAGAAAAAAATAACTTCTAACATTTTAAACTTTTTTTTTCTATTATCTTTGTTTCTTTTTTTGAACATTCGGTATAACCACAAAAAATATTTAAAAAAATTCTTATATCGTGTAACATTCTTACAGCAGAGTACCTACAAAAAAAGTTTTAAAACCATCCAAATGCAAGCATTACGCTACAGCGTGATGCTAAAGTAATACTAAAGTAATGCTACAGTAATATGGCATTATCATTATTAAAAGAAGCTAAATAAATTAAATACATTTTGGTTCTTTTATTAATTATAATCCCATATTACTTTAAAATTACATTAGCATTACGCTGTAGCGTAATACTTGCGTTCGGCTGGACCGCCAGGGAACTTTAAATATTTTTTTATTTTTATAACTTCAGTTTGTAGTTTGAATTTCATGTTTAATATTGAATGATGTTTCAAATCAAATTTAAAATCAATTTTCAGAAAATTGGTTAATGAATTTAAAAAATTCGTCCTTAATTTATTTGTAATGGTATATAAAAACCGCGCGCTATC
The DNA here is from genome assembly GCA_932072015.1 of Andricus quercustozae. Lineage (NCBI taxonomy): Eukaryota > Metazoa > Arthropoda > Insecta > Hymenoptera > Cynipidae > Andricus > Andricus quercustozae. Next base: position 6,154 of record CAKNWU010174714.1, on the reverse strand, counting down.
GCTGAATATAAATATATGGCGTAGCAGCCTTCGTCGATCCAACGGAAATACCCGACGCGCCACTAGTGTCTTCGCGACTTCTCATCCCTCGGTCTTGTCTCGTTTTGCATAATTTCCCATGGGAAAAAACAACTTGTTAACCTGATCGTTAAAGACGTGTATCAGGGGTTGGAGAAATCGTGGAGCACGGGCCTTTTATACGAGGTAAGTAATATAGTTGTCATGCAATATTCATAGATTTACAGACATAATCTCTTTGTTATAACCTTTTTTGCGGCCTTCAGTCGGTAGTTTTGCAGAGTGTCCATTAATTTGTATACACCTGGAGATTACCTGCTTTTTATTTAACAATCTACATTTTAATATATATATATCTATATATATACCGTCCGCGAACACCCGCAACGTGTGCTCGCACTATGTCCGCACGACGTGTGACGCGCCTGTCACGCGTATGAGGACGCATCTGCGTCATCGCTTGCGTGCAAGCCGTGCGACAAAATCCGCACGCGTGCGACGCACGTGCGTCGCACTATGCGCGCATATTGCTATCTGGGCAGTATTGGCCACACACATCCGAAGTCTCACTTTGTAATCTCTTTTTATTCCTCCTGTAGAAGCAACAATTTTCCCGTGAATAAAGAAGATGTTCAGGTACAAGAAACGATATCCCATAACTGTCAAAATAGGTATCCTGTTTGTTCCTTCCGACGTACATGGCAACCCAATGTGTACCAGACCATTTCGGTCCATCTGTATTAACAACAATCGCAGCTGGTTTCGTCCAATGATTGGGGATCTGATCGACTGGGAATACGCCTATTGTCCATGCTTGTCTGACACGAAGAACTTGCAGTATCTGAAGACTACTAATACTTTTTTTAAAGGTGTCATATTTTATTGTTGGGCCCAGTCTACAGTACCATCGCCTGGATCTTCTGAAACGTATGAATACTCCATCTATTCGTTTCTTTTCAATCAAATTTCTTATTCTGAGTGCATTATTGAGAGTACACATAAATAGTGTGTCCTTGTTTACTCCAAGTTTGTGATGCATCTACTCCTAATCTTTGGCAGCAAAACAGCCTTACCATGTCCTCGAGTATATATTATATTTGAGCTAATTATTTTGTCGTGAGATGGACTAGTAAGATCGGCCAATACATAAGGTGGAGAAATAATCTAATGAGCTATACAGTAACTACAGCTCATTCTTTAGTATAGAATTTACTACTATGACGTTGAAGTATAGACTGAACTTTTCAAATAAGAGATTTCCCCTATATGTATGGGAATTAGCCTCCACCTAAACTAAACCAATGGAAAATGGTTAATGGTGCAGTGGTGAACTCAATGGAAAATAAACAATTTCCAATTGTATATTTCTCCCGATCAATATTATTTCCCTCATTTAGAAAATGAATAAAACTTCTAGTAAATAATGTGTTATAGGCCTCAACAGATATTTTTTTAGTGTTGAAGGATGGTTGTAGAGGTTTCGAGGGTATTTGAGTAACATCAACATAAAGTAATAGATGATTGATTTTGTAATTTTGGAAATTAAAGTGGTTTTTGTGGCCACTGCTATTATATGCAGTATTGTCCACAAATCCGATTATTATTCTTATTGGTAATTGACCAACAATAACATTTTGCAGTGCCTTGAGATAGAGCTTTAACGTGTGCAAGAAGAATACCAGGATTGATTTTTGTTCTGCGAACAAGTAGTGTAGCCTCCTCAATGTGCACATGACATTTACTTGTACTGTCTATAAGACAGAAAGTATTATTTGAACGAACGAGCCGAACTCATAACTCTAAACAATTGAAAAGAAATTTATCTTGATTAAAGACATCACAATGTAGATGACCAACAAGATCAATAGATTTATCAGTACTGAAATATTTCTGTAGAGTTTTCAAACCCTTATTAGCACATTAACATCGAAATCATCCATTTTTCCAGTAGTATCATTATACCACAGAGAGGATGTAAGATGGCTGTTTTTGGCAGCTGGGCCATAGGTGAGTAAATTCTCAATGTATACTCGATATCCGTAAGAATCACTAGGAGGTGATACTACTTTTTGAATAAAATATACATCCACCTGATTGAACAGCGAAGGCAAAAGGTTTGTTTACATGACCTATGTTGCTCAATGCTGTGGTATTTGCAGCTATTATGGTAGGAGTTACTAGTGTTATTCGAAGACTGAGCATAGTGTGCGCTAGGTCGATATATTCAATTCCATGGCCAGGTCAGTGAGAGAAAAAAGGGTTTAAAATTAATCCATTGAGAACTCTCTGTGGATGTTTGCATTGGAGGTAATAAAAAGAGATCTAACTCTGATTTTAAATACTCACAGGAATAAGAGTGTAAAAACAACATTTTTACGCTTATTGATTTCCAAAAACATTGTTAACTGTGAAACGTACCACGATTAGAATTCGAATGAACCATTTTTTTCTTCCGACTACGTTTATAGCCCGAGCCATTCGTTATATTAATTTATAACATGCATTCCGGCTCTAAGAGCTTCTTTTCCTATTACGCAGGCCCCACTAAACAAGAAAGGGACAACACGACGAAACAAACCCCTGAGGAAGCTACCAATACTATGCCCCTTATGATAAGGAGCTCCAACGTATATTTGTTCATTAAACTTTCTTGAACTATTTCAAGAGTCGGGGACGAGAGCGAACCTGGAACAAATTTTCTATATTTTGTATAACTTTCAGGATTTAATGTAGAACAAATCTGGAATAACTCGAAAAGAGTTCTGTAAACTTTATATTGAACTCCGATTTAAGAAAGTTCAATAAAATATATAGAAAAATTCATGGAAAAATGTTGAAGACTTTCGTAGAAATCACAATTGACGTACTGAGAGTTTGTAATCACATCATTATAAGGTTTAAATACCTCAATTCAGTCAAATATATAAAGAAAATTTTGAAAAAATGTTGAAAAATCTCATATAAATTCGATTCAAGGTATTGAGTGTTTGCGAACTACTTCAATATGCGATCTATAGACCTCAGGTCTATAAAATGTAGCTGCGCAGTCGCTGCTGTGCGCATGCAGCGACATTTTCTGCCCCCCCCCCCTGGTCAATGTGCATAATATATAACGCCGGTTAGTGAATATCGATTTGTGAATAATAATTTATATAAACTTATTCTATATAGCTATCTAACTTCTTATTAATCTTGAATCTACTACTACTTATTACCACCCTGGCGGACCGGCCGAACGCAAGCATTACGCTACAGCGTAATGCTAAAGTAATGCTAAAGTCATATGGCATTAAAATTATTAAGAGAGGCAAAATAAATATGTAAACTGTTGCACTTATAGTAATACGTTAAAATGTACGTTAAATGGCCGTGCCGTTTTTGGAACAAGTTGCTTTTTCAGCGTTAAAAAATAAAAAAACTAAGTGGCTGTCATTGAAGTCGGGCCCCTGCATGTCGGTCACCTGCTTGAAGCCGCCGTTAGCCGACTGCAATGACAGCAACATTATTTTCTTCATTTTTTGAAGCTGAAAAAGAAACTTGTTGCAATTACGGCATGACCATTTAACGTAAATTTTAACGTATTATTATAATTGCAACAGTTTACATTTTTCTTTTCATTTATTAATTACGAGACCGATCGCGCGCTTGAGCGCGCGTGTTTCGTATTTGAAAATTTATTTTGCTGCAAAGAATTCGAGGGCACGTGAAACTTTGCCGTAAGAGCAAATTACTTTACGCAGGTTTTTGTGAATAATTTTTCAAAAAAATAATGGTTGTCAGACGTCCGTGTTCATGTTCTTCACATGTGGGCAATAATATTCTTGTTTGAAATTGTAGATTGTAAATAAAAACCCACGTAATCTAAATTGTTGCATAGTAAAGTATCCTGTGACCTCAAGATGTTTTCAAAACATTTTTTATCGATTGTTTAAAAAGTAAACTAAGTATTTTAGTCAAATAATTATGTGTATACAGAATTTTTAATCATTTCATTCGGGCGTTGTTCTCCCAAGAAAATACGTTAAGATTTCCAAGATCTAACTCGAGAAAATGCCACGTACAATTGTCTATGATTGAATACATCTTTACGAAGATCTACTCCAATTTTTTCGAAAGTTTGTCCTTGGCTTCTATTAATTGTCATCGCAAATGATAATTTAATTGGAAATTGCCGCCGCCTAAAAGCGAAAGGGTACACGTCGTCACAATATAATGAAATGCGATGCATGAACACAATATTTCTTGCTTTATCCCCTGTTAAGATACGGCATCTTTAAAGATTATTAGCAAGTTCAAGTATTTGTAATCGCGTTCCGTTGCATAAACCTTCATTGATACTTAAGTTTGGTGTGAGCATTACAATCGAATTATTTCTTAACCGTCATTCATACGGTAAAAAATTAGGAGGGTTCAAAGTATTCAGAAACTCCGGCAGTATCACATTAGTAATATCTCCATTATCGCAATTTTCCGTACTATCTATATCTGTGTAAATCCATTCTGTTTTGTCGACTGTTTTGTCAACCCTGCAATTGATTTTGTCAACATCGACGTTACGTGCAGACAATACGGTCATATTAGCTAGATCTTCATATCTACGATTAATAATTGTTTCTTTAAACATGATTTCTACTATATCGTCAGTTCTAGGAGCTACACATTGTTCTGGTGCTAAAAGATTATTATCATTTTCATTGAAACTACCATTGCCAACAGACAACAGATACTTAGCAAAATTCTGCTTCCCCTGGTTCCCTTGATAGATGAATTTACCAATTCACTTCGTGTAGCACAGACTTTCACATGTAATAATTGCCTAAAATCTCCTCCTAAAAGCATTTTTTCCCGCCAAATGGCAAGTTAATATTCATGAAATCTCGTAGAGTTCTGTCAATCAATTCCAATGCATATCTGGGTGCCATTGGAGCCTCATCCCAAATAAAAATATCGACGATTCTCAAATATTGTGCATCTTTTGATTGATTTCGGATGTGTGATAGGGAATCAGAAAATAGAGGAACAGGCATAACGAAAGTTTTGTGCACAGTTTACCCCTGGGGAAGTAATATTGCAGCAATTCCTGTAATTCTACAAATAGTTTTCTATTTTATTCGTAAAAAATTATACAATGTAGTGCAAATGAATGTTTTGCCTGATCCACCTGGCCCATCCACGTAGAAACATGAAGTACTTGTTTCATTTGTAATGAAAACATTCAATACTTTATCGATAATATCCTTCTGTTTTGGGTTAAGTTTTTCATATTGTCTTTTTCCAATTTCTTCATGTTGGTGAGCTGAAATTTCATCATCATTAGCTTGTTCATCGATAATTATATTGATTTCATTTAACTGTGGCATCCTGGGTAAATAAGTAACATCCAGACTTCTTCTGGATTGTTTGGATGGCAGTATATTAAATACGTACAAACAAATGCCTTAATTGATAAGGCATTATCTATATTTCTCCTACTGTCATTGCACGATCCCACTCTGTGTCGTCTTCGATGAGACCCAATGCTAAACATGCGATGTGAAAGGTATCGTGTGTATTACCATTGAATGTTCTAATATCATCAAAACTTGTTGCTCCTTCAATAGTTATCAGTAATAATCGTAGATGAAATAGTTCTACTTGACTGGGACTGATAGAATACATTCTTGCTATAACGTTAAATTGCGTTTTTCGAATAACCCAGTTAGATGTATTGACATCCGGTTGTTTCTTGAATACATAATGAGACGGGATTTCTGCATATGTGAATTGTCTAGCTTCGGGAATCCAATTTAATCCCAACTCGGATTGAAAATTCAGTATATATCAATCCGAATTTGGATTCATTTGGATTTAAAATTTGGTTCGTATTCGTCCGGTCGATTCGGATTGGTTCGGAAGGAAAACCTGTCCGTTACTTTCGCCAGGGTAATCTCCGAAACTGCAGAATTGTTTGGTCTGAAATTTTTACCTCATATTCCATACATATACATCAACCGGTGTTAGCAGATTTATATAAAAATTATTATTTTTATTATTATTTTTTTGCAAAAAATAAGAAAAAAAATGAGATTTTTCTTAAGAACCTTTTTTCAATATCTTCCAAAATCTACATTTTGTTTTAAATTCCTTGAAATCGTTC
>CAKNWU010174545.1:0-12020 GCA_932072015.1 Andricus quercustozae | reverse complement strand
TATTTTCCAAGATTGGATTAACGAGGGTAAACTGCTTTTATATTTAGACTATTTCCCAATTGCGACTGAAAGTCTTGCTGAAAATTGGTCGGATTTGAGTGAGATACTAAAATTGATAGCGAGACACGAATTGAAATTACGTTTAAACAAATATATTTTCAGGGTTTTAGAAATAGAGTACTTGCTCTGACGATGAAATAGCACTGAAACAGCACTGGCAAACGGCACTGAGCCGCCAGTGCTGTTTCAGTGCCTGCTTTGGCCAATTTCGACACCTAAACGGCACTGAGAGTGAATTAGACATCTGAAATTCTTGAAACCCGTAGATTCTGAATTTCTAACTTTCGCAGCGGTAATTACAAAATTTTACCAATTTTAATTTCTAATTTTTAATCCCTTTCAGCTGGTCTACTTGGTAGCCCAGTCGCAGGTATAAAGGGAACTTTTGCAGGCATTTAAATCTGGAATCTGAGTAGCTTTAAACGAGCAGCACTGAAACAGCACTGGGCAGTGCCGTTTCAGTACCGTTTCAGTGCTGTTCAATCGGCAGGGTGAGTTACCTCATTAGTGGTTGTGGCATTCAACCGAGCTGAGAACACATCAAAGCAATTTTAGGAGATCCTTTAACGAAAAGTGCAAAACAAGTTCAGCAGTTTCTAGGGCTGGTTCGTTTTCTATCCAAGTTTGTTTTTGAAGAAAAGAGATGCGAGCTTTTGAGCTTTTTGAGATTCGGTAATTTTCTATTACAGCGGCAATAAGACAATTAATTACATCCTGTATTTTAGGTTAGCAGACGAACTACCGAGTTAGAAAGAAAATACAACAGCTGCGAACTAGTGATGCTAGCCATATTTTCCGCGTTAGAACGGTTTCTAATTTACTTGACGGGAATACCGTTCGTTATATAGATCGATGTAGCGCGAAAAAACAAGCCCTAAATAAAAAATAGATCAACTCGCGTATTAACTGATGGGCCTTGTTTCTTCCAACTTTCTCGTATAAGATAGAACACAGAGTTTCCGAAAGTATGAGGCATGTCGATGCTCTGAGCCGCGAAGTCTTTGTAATCGAGACTTTGACCTTCCAACAAGAACTTGTGTACAAACAGTTTTCTGTCCCAGCACGGAAAGAAAACTGCGAATCGTTAGAACAGGGAGATAGTGACAGGTACGAAATAAGTAATAGATTGTACTTCAGAAAGTACAAGGAGTCTGCTCTTTTCATTGTACCTGCGACTATGGACCCTTGAAATCCGCGATACTTGGCTACAAGCATTTTCTTCTCATTATAGATGGTTAAACTAAACTTTTGACAGTGTACCCTGTAGATTCGACATCAGCGAGAGAAGAAATAGCGAAAATTGTGAATTATAATCATCACTACGGTGAAATGAGATCTTTGGTTTCCAACAGGGGAAGTTGCTTCACTTCACAGGAGTTTGATGAGTTTATAACTGTACAAGGTATTAAACATATCAAAATAGCAACTGGAAGTCCTCGCGCGAATGCCCAAGCTGAACGTACTGCTCAAATAATTTTTGGAGAAAGGAGAAAAAATCTGCCACAGCCCGGATTCGAATCGGGAATCGACACTATTCACGAGTGGAGCATTCAATCAAGTACGCCACCGGGGCCACAACAGATTGTTTCTCCTATTTCACAGGATGACGCATATCAGTATTTTAATAACCTGTGCAAATTTCTCAACGATTAATTGTAATCAGAATAATTCTTGAATCTTTAATATAATTTAGACAATTGATGTTAGGTTGTCGACCAGGTTAATTAGTAAATTTCTGATGTTAAATTTTGTCGATTTTACTGGTCAAATAATTTTTGGAGAAACGAGAAAAATTTAACATCAGAAATTTACTAATTAACCTGGTCGACAACCTAAAATTAATTTTCTAAATTATAGTAAAGATTCAAGAATTATTCTGATTAGAATTAATCGTTGAAAAATTTTCACAGCTTATTAAAATCCTGATATGTGTCACCCTGTTAAATAGGAGAAACGATAAACGATCTGCTGTGGCCCCGGTGGCGTAAATGCTTGAAAGTTCCACTCATGAATGGTGGCGATTCCCGGTTCGAATCCGAGCCTGGCAGATTTTTTTCTCGTTTCTCCAGATGAAAAGTTATTTTTCTAGCATAATCGACAACATTTAAGATCAAAAATTGGTCTAAGATAGCTGGGTCTTCGGATTGCAAAAAGGGGCTAAAAAATGCGCAATTAGCAATCAACAAGACTGTAAATAGAGCGATTGGTTGTTCACCAGTTTGCCTTCTGTTTCGAGCGGACCAAGTAGGGTTAACTGACGAAGAATTTAGAAAGATTTTACTATAAATTGAGAACGAGGAGGAATCACGCGAGCTATCATATATACAAGCGGAGATTTTATGATATCAAATGTGGTTACCGAAAAAGGTGTTACTAACAAATTGTTACCTAAATTTAAAGAACCCTACGAAGGAAAAAAGTTATCGCGTAATGATCGTTATCTAATAGGAGATATCGACGGGTTTCAAATAACTCAAAAACCATTTTCTGGTGTTTATAGTTCTGATATAATGCGACCATGGTTCGTACAAATAATAACTGTTCGAAGACGATCCTGATGATCGGGGCGATCATTTGTCAGGATAGGCCGAGCGTTTAACAATTTTGTTATTGGAAGAAAGAAGTCAGACTTATATCAGCCATTCTAGAATAAACTGTTCTTTACATTTTTGATATAAAATGGCCTTTTATTTACCGCTCGACCATCCACTTCTGTTACTACAATTAAAATTCAATATTTTATTACACCGAAGTTCTGGCATTCTTCAATATCCTATACAAAAAATTATTACTCGTAACATTCTTTAATTGTGTCATTGATTCCAGAAAGTACTCACTTTTCACGATTTGGCGGGAAAAACATGATATTAATAGAAATTTTTTGAACAATTGCAAAATATGTTAAACAAAAAAATGTTATTTTTAGCATTCTTGAACTATGTCATTTATTCCAAAAAGCAGTAACTTTTCATGATTTACTGGAAACAAATGCTTTAAAGAAGCCAATTGTGAGGGACCACTCACCAAAAATAAAAAATAAAATTTTAACAGGTAGGGTAAAGGACCCAATTGTCGAGGAAATTGACAACCGCAAACTTTGCTATCCTCTTTCTTACAAATGAAAACTCCTACAACTTTAAAGCTTATTTGGCTGGGAGGTAAATTTATCGCACATTAATTTCTGCATGTATATTCTTTCAGAAATTTAGAATGTGAAACGAAAATTGTGATAAAAAATCAAATGTGTCAAAAACACCATTTCTCGAAGTGCATTTACCAATCGCTCGAGTGGTCATCGGAATATGGAGCTTTGCCAACAATTTTAACCAATTAACTGATGATTTATTTAAAAAAAGGCTGTGTATAGGTGACCGGTGCCGAGCGCTAGGTTGGTATCCGGTAGATTGCTATGATTGGTTACACAGCAGTGGGTGGGGTCTGGCGGACAGCAGCATAGTGTACTGCATTCGAGTTAGTACATGTCTTATTTTCTTGAGACGTATAGGTTATATTGTCGCGTTTAATTTGAAGTACTTTTTTTAAATTTACTCATATTCCTTTTCCCCGAATTTAAAAGAATAATTATTTTCCGAATCGTCTTCAGGAATTAATTTTGGCTTCAAAGCATCCTACAATGAGTTTTAAAGACTATTGGGAAATCAATTTTGTAGGAAGTATTAATTTTCATTATTACACAAAAATGCTAATATAAGGCCAGTTTCGGGAGTTGCCTCGAAGTGGCCGTGGCACTAAACGCGTCGTTGGAAACGTAAACAGTCTGGGCTGTATGAAACATTTCTGTTAAATTTTTCTCCGTAGTAAAAAAAAAATATTTTTTTAGTTTTGTCCATTTTGTTGTCTAATACATATAATAATTTAAACTATAAGATAAACACTGAAAACGAACTGACGCGTATTCTAACAGCTGATATAATTATCCACGCCGGGTACTGTCCGCTTTTATCGCTCCGCTATTGGTGGCGACGCATTGTTGACATTGCCTGTGCGCTAAAGAACTGCGTGGGCCAGCATTTCTAAGAAGAATTAAATCCGTCGACCTTATATTGGTCTTCCTGTGTAGTTGAATATTTAATTGTTTATCGTACATATGAAAGAGCTTAGTAGTTGGGGAGTTTGGGAGTTTTATTAAAACAGTAGTTTTACACAAGTTAAACTTATCAAAAACAAATAATCTATCAATTTTTAAAATAATAACTGGCTATAACTCCCACAAATAGAATTTTATCAAAATCTTCTTAGTAAGAAAAGAATGATAAAGGAAATGTATAAGGTAATATAAAATCGGAAACACTAAATAACTCATTTTTAATAAACAATTACATATTCAAGTGTGTAAAAAAAGTTACACTTACATTGCCCTTCCAAATTATATTCTTCACTTTGAGGTTATGCCTCGTGCACGTTTTAAGAAAATAAGAAATATACTAAGTGGGATGTCGTTCATTATGCTGCTGTCCGGAAGACTCCGCCAATCGGCGCGTAACCAATCAGAGCAATCTACCGGATACCAAACTAGCGCCCGGCACCGAACATCTATACACAGCCTTTAGAAAAATACTAAATGCAATTTTTTCAAATAATATAATTATTTGAAAAAAGTAGCATTTAAATAAAAATTGTAACTCAAAATGTAACCAAGTTTGTGCTTTAAAATTTCTGATCCAGCCAACCTAAAATATCAAGTAAATGGCGAATTTCCGTCAATCTCATGAGGGACTGTATTACAGATAGTAAATTCGGAATGAATTTAAAATCTACAAATATGTGGTTTTTTTAGAGTTCAGTTTAGAGTACCGGCATCATAGTAATATTAATTTTATTTGAATTTTAATCATAATTCACTATTTATCATAAAAAATATCTTTCGATTCTCGACAATGGTGCAGCCTCAGAAATTGGTTCCTTTACCCTATGAAGTTGGACCTCCCTATTGTATGTTGATTAATAATCATTTTTAATACGTAAATTTTTCTAAAATACAATCTTGTACTGTTTATAGGCAGCGCAGGCACTATGGATAACAATACTTAGATTTACTGGTGATTTACCAGAGCCTCGATATCATACAATGGACAGAGACAACACTTCCGTTATGTCTAAAGTAACTGCGACATTAGGGCGCAATTTCATTAGGAGTAAAGAGTTCCAGGAAGCCCAATTGATGGGCGTGGATCCGGTGATGCATCCACTAGTCTTTTCTAACTTGAGAAAACTTATTTTCTAACTTTAAGATATAAATTATATTTTGATTCTAGGAAGCATTTATGAAACAGAAGCCACGTTCCATTCGGCATAAGCTTGTTTCTCTGACTCTGAAGCGCAAAAACAAATTAGGAGAGGACGTAAGAAGAAGGCTCCAGGACGATGAGTATACGGCAGACAGCTATCAATCCTGGCTCGAGGCAAGACCAACCTCAAATTTGGAGAAGCTCCATTTCATAATTGGCCATGGAATTCTAAGAGCCGAGCTTCGGGACGAAATTTATTGCCAAATCTGCAAGCAATTAACCAACAATCCATCCAAATCTTCACACGCACGTGGTTGGATTCTTCTTTCCCTATGTGTAGGTTGCTTTGCACCTTCAGAGAGGTTTGTCCATTATCTCCGAGCTTTTATAAGAGAAGGTCCACCTGGTTATGCACCTTATTGTGAGGATAGACTGAAGAGAACCTTCAACAATGGAACAAGGAATCAACCACCGAGTTGGCTCGAACTCCAAGCTACAAAATCTAAAAAGCCAATTATGCTCCCTATCACTTTCATGGATGGGAATACCAAAACTCTACTGGCTGACTCAGCAACCACCGCCAGAGAATTGTGCAATCAACTTTCAGACAAAATTTCTTTAAGAGATCAATTTGGATTTTCTCTCTACATTGCACTTTTTGATAAAGTTTCATCTTTAGGAAGCGGAGGAGATCACGTGATGGACGCAATATCCCAGTGCGAACAGTACGCCAAAGAACAAGGCGCTCAAGAGAGAAACGCACCTTGGAGACTGTTTTTCCGGAAGGAAATATTTGCGCCCTGGCATGAGCCAACTGAGGATCAAGTTGCAACAAATTTGATTTATCAACAGGTTGTAAGGGGAGTGAAATTTGGAGAGTATCGTTGCGATAAAGAAGAAGACCTAGCCATGATTGCCGCTCAGCAATACTATATAGAGTATAATATAGACATGAACGTAGATAGGTTGTTTACACTCTTGCCAAACTACATTCCAGATTATTGTCTAACCGGTGTAGAGAAAGCTGTCGATAGGTGGGGTCATCTTGTCTTACATGCTTACAAGAAAGTAAGTATACTTATCGATGGGCTTGTCTGAAAACCCAAACCGAAGAAAAACGTCCTACTCGCCTCGGTGCGAAAAATTCAACGATCGGGAATATTTGTATAGGCATATAAAGTAGAAATATAGTAAGTTTATGACAGATTGAGTATTCAGTTTGCTGGAAGAAATTTAATATAGCAGACACGCATGCTCATTAGTGTTTTTTCATACTTAAGGCTGCGCTGTTGACATCTACGGCGCCTAAGGCTGCGCAGTAGTGTTCTGCGGTACTTAGATCTGCGCAGTCAACTTCTGCCATATATAAGGCTGTGCAGTGGATTTCTGTGGTACTTATAGGCCTGCACGGATGTCTTCAATCGTATACGTACAGTAACTGGCGGTGTGTACAAGCTGGGTACGTTCCTACTCTTCTCCACGCGTATTTTAACGCACTCATTATTATTTCTCCCACTTAGGCCACTGAGTCTCTTCGCATGTCGCAACGTTGTTGGAGTTATGCTCTACAGCTCCGTAGGCGGGTAGATAACGAGACTGTGCTGTAATTAGATCCGCGCATTAGTTATCTTAGATATTTAGGGCTCTGTAAATGAGTTTCACAGTACTTCAGGCATTATAGTATTCTATCATTACGTCACAGTCGATAATGTCAAATATAGTAACATAATTTCATGTGGTGGAGCCACATTGGAGCTATATTTCTGCTTTTCAAGAACAAACATTATTTTTGCAATTTTTAATTGGCATTTTGTTCGTCTATGATTTTTAAATCTCTCAAAAAACAAAATTTTGTCCACAATTTTAGGTTTAGGTGGCTAGGGTTCCATACAAGAGGATCATGGCAGCCATGATTTAAACGTCACCCCAACCTCAAATTTTGGACAATAAGTTTTTTTCTGTCCCATTGCGAAATCGTAATTGGAGAAAATACTAATCAATAGTTGAAACAATATTATATGAAAATAAAAATAAGAAGATATCATAATTGTCTCACCAGTTATGCACTGAAAACGATAATTTATCGAAAATACATATATGTAGATTATATATAAGCCATGCTTTATATTCCACCACAAGACAGCATCCTACTATATTTGAAATTATAGACTGAATGTAACGTACCGATAGAATACTCTTTCGACAATAAATTGAAATTTCGTAAACTTTTTAAAAGTTTCCTTAAAAACTAATAAAGATTTGTTATAATAAAACTAACTTATAGAGTGCAGATTAATAAAATTATTCACGAAAATATACAGAAATTTAGTAAGGTTTGATTCTGTAAGTTTCGTAAGATATTTATACACTTCGTCGGCAAATTTCTGATTCCGTATGCTGGTTTTCAGCCTAAAAATCTTAATTAGTTTTCGAGGAACAGTTTAACAAATTTATGAAATTTTAATTCATTTCTTGTTAATTAGTGGAAACTATTCAAGAGTCGGTCACTAAAATTCCTAAAGTTTTTATATACTTCATACAAAATAATTGAGAACAATAATTAATACCTTGAGAAATCTTAAGTATTCATTCACTTATTTCCACAAACAAATAGTTCATACAATCATTTATTTACCTGTTTGTAATGTTTTTCAGAAACATTTTCGGAGTTTGTTTTTCACTCTTCTCAATGAAGAGTAAGTCATTGTTTTTTGTGAAAAAATTAAGTTGAAAAACTACTTCCTCATTTTTAATTGTAAAGAATCATTGCTATACTCCAAACTTCAATCCTTTTAATAGGGTCAAATAGCGAAAATTATTCGAATGATCGAACCGAGATGTAGTGATCTTTCGAATCTCGAAAAATACGAAAGGTTGGTACACAACATCTCTCGCCGAACCTAACCCAACAAAAGGGACAGTTGTTAGCATTAGTTTCCTATGTTCTATGAAGTTGTGTTCAGGTCCGTTTAACGATACCAATCAAAATAAGCAATTTTCAATGTAACCTACTCTTTCTGACCTACTCTTCAGAAGCGGACCAAGTAAAAAAAAAAGTTCTTTAATAATAGTAAATACAAACTGGAAAGCCTTCAGTTTTAAAAATATTTTTATTTAGGTTCCAAACTTTAATAACAATGCAAACATCTACCAAGAAAAAATTTTATTTCGATAAAAACTGTTTGCATCAGGTAGTCATATTTTTTTGTTTGCATACCGAAAATCACTTTTTACAAAACTATCATGAAAATGGCGTGTTTTCCTACTTATGATCTGTGTGTAATGTGGCGCATTTCGAACGATGCGAATAAAGAACGTACGATATGAGGAATGATTACGAAAAGGCCTCTTTTCGTAAGCATTCCACATTTTCACAATAAGTGAAAGCAAGATAGTTATAAAGATGGAAATAGGTCGATGTTTTCAGCAACAACGCAAGCACGCTCGTGCAGAAATACTGTGCACAAATTTGTACGCTATAAAAACTAATCAGTACTTAAAATATTAAATTTTGTCTTTTCAAACTGACAACATTTTGTTGTGAGTAAACTATAAAATTTTAATAGTAATTTGTATTAAAAAAGTAATTTTTCATTTATACAATTTAAATTTTCCCGTTACTTTGACTTCAGCAACTATAGCGCACCTGGCGGTGGAGAGGCTACCGGCTTTTGTAGCCTTATTTCGGAATGCTGTCACGCGTTTGTTCGGTTTTCTTCAATAGTTAAATCAATGTGATTTGTTTTTTTAAGTCGGGGGCTTCGCCCCCCCCCCCCCCTGGGCCTCCAGCGGGGGCTTCGCCTCCTGCACCCCCACCAGAACTGCGCCCTGGACCGCCCCTCCCCCGCAACTTCGATCAGGTAGGGTTTTGTTCACGCTTTTCATGGTCTTGTTGTAAAAAGTTTCGTGCATGTCTCGTGGTAGGCCCTTTTCTTGACTCGTGCAGTGTTTTTAGACTCGTCTTCGGTGCCATCACCTACGACTCGTCCTAAAAACTCTGTTGCTTGTCCAGTTATGCTAAATTTCGTGCCGAATATTGTGATCAACACCGTCAAGAATTTGGTTGCATATAATCTATTGCATTTAAATGGCCTACTCTTTAAAGTGACCTATTGTTGCATAGTTTCCCCTAGGCGGTAACACAGCCTTAAGTACTGAAATATCGAAGTACAGAGTACTTAGTACCGTAGAACTCAACTGACAACCTAAGTACCGTAGAACACCACTTAAGCACATTAGGTTCGTTAGATACATAGGCGCAGCCTTACCCTTACAGCAGTAGAATATCATATTTGATATACCAGGGATATCCGCAGGATTTCTGAGATGTCTGCGGGACGTTACTGGGATATTAAAATGTCCTAAGTGAGATATGTAAAAAATTTCAATATCCCACGTGAAAAATTTCAATATCCCAGAAACGTTCCACAGACATCCCGGATATCCCAGAGATATCCATATTTCTACCTTGGAATATATCCCGATGGGTTATCTTTAGGATGGCCCCGCACATATGTGGGATCAAATGGGATAACTTGGGATATCCTATTGCTGTGAGGGTAGGTACTGTAGAATTCCACTGCGTAGCCTCAAGTACTGCAAAATAAGCCGACTGCGCATGGATGTCTGCTGCATAACATTTTTACAAGTATACTAAATACTAAATCTAGTGTAAAGAACATATTACTGTACAATCAATTTGTTACGAACTTTACGTATTTCTACTTTCTACGCCTATCAAGATATTCCTGATAGGTGAATTTTTCGAACCGAGGCGACTAGGACTTTTGATTTTAGGTCGGATCGGGTTTTCGCGGTAGGTTGCGAACTCATTATTTGAAATTTGACACCTTTTTTACCTTTTTTCAATAATGACAAAAGTAAAGCAATTTTTTATAATTTTAATTTTTAAAACCATGGCATTACTAACTGGAGTCTAAAACTTTGTATAAATAGTTAATGTTTATCTCTGTAAATTAATTGTAAACAAACAGAATTTTATTCAGCTAAATGATAAAAAAAATGTAATTTAATTTAATGATGAAACCTATGCCATATACTGTAACAATAAATTAATAGTAAACTACATCTTCTTTCAGAGTTACTATGTAAAAGAAAAAGTACCTGCTTTACGTGTTAAGGAGGACATAGTAGGATATGCGAAATTTAAGTGGCCTCTACTTTTTTCTCGTTTCTACGAAGCTTATAGAAATTCGGGGCCGAATTTACCGAAGAACGATGTCATAATTGCAGTTAACTGGACTGGGGTATACGTCGTCGACGATCAGGAACAAGTTCTTTTAGAATTATCTTTTCCTGAAATTACAACGGTATCTAGTCAAAAGTAAGTTTTTATAAATCACAATGTAAAATTATGTTCAGGCTTCATAATCTTTAACATTTTCCCCCTTTATCAAATTAATAGAACCCAATAATCTAGTAATGTTTTGGACGATATTATTTTCTTATTTTTGCATCCGGGAGTTTCTTATTTAATTACAGAATTTCTAAAATTCCAAATTTTTCGTTTTATCCAGACAAATGATTCTAATAAGAACGAAAGAAATCTGCCAAAGGCCGGATTTGACAGATCAACCGATTTGTGTATGCGGCAGGTATTTGAAAGGCCCGATCGTCAATTGTCCTAAGTCTCATTTCTCCCAAAAATTCAGTAGATTTTCAGGCGATGTAGAAGTAAATGATAGAGGGGATCGCGCTTGTAGATTCGGTAAAAATCGTTGTACAAAGTTGAAGTTGAAGTAAGGTTGAAGTTAGGTGGCGCTTATGATAATTTTTTGTCGTTTGAACTCCATTTGTGGAGCACAAATCAGCATAAGTTTTAGTTTTTCGAAATAATTTTTTTTAAATGATAGGTTTTTGGAATTTTACTATACTGTACAAAATTGTGTATACCTCAAGCCGCCTAGCGCAACCTTTCGTTTTGCGTTAGTAATAAGTAGCGGATCTAGCAAATTACGTTTTCCAAAAACTGTGCCACACACTTTTTAAAGTCGCCACTACAGCGCGCATAAATGGAAATATAAATGATTATATCATCCATCTTCACATATACTCTTAAGCGTCTTTTGTGAAAAAGGGCATTTTCCCAACAAAATGTCTTCACTTTTATTTGTTCGTAGTGCTTCAGATTTTGGTGAACAAATTGGCTGGTAAGTATTGTCCGAATGACAACAGTGTTCAGAACAGGAAATGTTCATTAATTTCCCTCGGCATGCACCTAATTTAGAATGGTTTAGCAAAATCTGAGGAAATAGGTAATGGGGCGTAAGAGCCAACTATACGGTGCGATGAAAGAGCCACCTCCTCTTCATGTTTTGTGTTCAGTTTTTTTAAGCAAAATGGTTCGTCAATATACGCGCGAAAAGGAAAAATACACTGAGGAGATAATTCTAAGTGCAGTTGGTGAGATTCATGATGAGCAAAAAGTGAACACTGTGGCAAAAAAATACAATATTAGAAAGAAAAGCAATCGTGGCCGAAAATGCTGTAAAACGGCTATTATAATAACAAAGTCTGATGTGTACTCTTTTCGGGCTGAGAAAAACAAGCGAAAAGAGAAGAAGACAGCAGAGAAATAGAATAAATCTAAAAAAATGTTCACCATGAGAGTTGAACAGGCAAAATCAGCCGAATCAGAGGCTGAACCGAGTCGCGTTACCTGTCTAAAACGAAATGTAGCAACCGCGCGAC
>CAKNWU010174270.1:0-20843 GCA_932072015.1 Andricus quercustozae | reverse complement strand
ACCTACCTCGAAAATAAGGACTTTTATGTCTCTGAATGGTTTGCAAAGTGCTTTGATCCAGCAGACTGTGCGAAAATAATATTTGCGCACGCGCTATTTGAAACACATCTATGCATTCTGCGCAATGACGCATTCGGTGCGCATATGCAGTTTCTCTCGTGGAGCAGAGGAATCTGCACGAGAACCTGCACAAATTCCTGTAATAAAAAGGATGCTTTTAAGGTACATCTAAGGGTTCCTGCAAATGTTTCCTTCCAGGGATCAATAGATCTTGTGTACGAAATTTTCGAACAGACCTTCACGGGATTCTGCAGTGAAATCTTAAAATCTACAAAGGATTCTGTAATGAAACCTTTGCAGAGGCTTCTAAAAAATATTGTAGAAGGAAATTGCATCTGGAACGTTTGTTGTAAATTTTGCATGAACATAGTTCCTAATTTTCTATTCTATTAGAAAGTCTATTCATGATAGTTGCCACATGATATCAACAAACAACTATTTTTTCTGTATATAAACGGAGAAAAGGCAGGTCGTATGAAATGTTGTAGGTGATGGGTGAAACGAGGTAACGCCTAGCTGGGTAATTGATGAAACTGTAAACTCTCCATGACGAATGAAACATTCTCCGATGGACTCCGCTAAACAGCAGCGCAATACTGCGCAATTTACTTGCTGCCGTCTAGCGGCGTCCAGAAAAAAATCTTTGATTTGCCGGGGAGAGTTTACTCTTCCATCAATTACCCAGCTAAACATTACCCCGTTTCACACATTACCTGCAACGTTTCTAACACCGAGTTTTTTCAGTTAACTTTACCTCGAAAAGCAACGAAAATCCTTCTCTGGAACAGCTTCTCTTTCTATTTTATTGAAACTAATTTTCCAATCGAGCATAAAGACTTAAAAAACGTAAAACGTAAAAAACAGGAAGTCACCCGTTGTGTTGCATGGCAAAACACACCCTGTACAGAAATGCTTGGTTTTGCGCGCGTGCGGGTATATTGTGGTATTGGTGTGAGCTCGTAGATCTGCGTGTTAGTGTGTTAGTCCACCCTCGAGGGAAGCAAGTGTGGGAGGTAAGAAGAGGGTAGAAGAGGGTATAGTAGAGTAGAGAGTAGAGTAGAACGAGAGGACCAAGGAGATAGGGAGGGCAAAAGCAAGAGAGAGTACGTGCAGGCCCGTCTTATATTGATTTCTGTCCACGCCACCCCCGCCCAACTTGCAGCCCCCTTTTACCACCCCCTGAAGGTAGCAGGTGTGGGGTAAAAGGACCCGCTCGCCGCACTTTCGACGGGCGGGAGGCCCTCGGGGGTGGCACTCTGTCACATTCAACCCTCAACCCCCGTCGGCGGCCCTCCATTCAAATAACAGGCACCGCTGCTTTAGGGATGGGACTCGGGGAAAGGAAGGGTAGCGGGAGTGAACGGAGGGTGAGTTTCGTCCGGCCGAAGCACACCTCGATCGATTGGGCTTGTCCAGGGGGAAAGGGGGTGCCCAAGCACTCGAGTGTGTATGCGCGCATAAGAGTGTATATGTGATTGTGGATGTCGAAGTTTCCATGGAAACCCACCCTCGCCGCGGGGGTGAAACGCCATTGGCCGGTTTGGGTCTCGACCAATCGTCGCCCACGGGTCCACGACCGCAGTCCACCCCTGCTGCCGGCTAACACTCTCTCGCCAGTGTCCACGCCACAAGCATTTTTACCCTCCGGGCAAATCCTTATATTCCACCAGCGAACAACCCTTATTCCACTGATGAGATGAGAGACTGAAGAGATATGAGACGACACTATTCTATCACTATAGAGCTCGATACTCTTTGCGATTGGTTTCCCAACCGTGAGGATTCCCGATAATGATATACTGTTACATTTACGGGGCTTGTAACGGATCTCGTTCCCGGAAGAACGAATTTGTAGAGTAGAAGTTTTTATGCCGGAATAGTTTGCTGTGATACTAGAAACTTGCTACAAAGTTTTATAAGGGCAGTTTGTGATGAAATATTTTGCTTTCATATAAAGATAGTTTATAGTTAGATATATAATAATAATATTATTTTTAAAGAATTATTTCCGTGTTCCCTTTTGGGCATTCATATTTAATATTATTGGCAAAATTAAATGTTAGTATACAATTAATTGAACACATCGTCCACAAATTACGTAAGACTTTTTGACAAGCTGAAGGGGGGGAGGGGGCTGAAAAATATTATGCTCTTTTAAAGTAAAAAATATAGATCCTATGTAAGACTTTCTTATAAAAAATATAACTATGATTCAGTAAGAAATTTTTTTTAGAACATAATTTCATTCCGTAAACCGTGTTTTTTGTTATTGCAATTTTGAACATAAACAACACTGCCATGTAAAACAAAAAAGCGGTAGCTATATTTGGGATTTGTCACTTGATTCGCGATTGTTTTCCATTTTAATTTACTGGAAACAAGTGTGAATCCAGGGCCAAATCCAAAGTGTAATCACCGTTTTCTTATTTTACACGGCAGGATAAGAGAATAGAAGATTACTGTATAAAATCATTTTGAGAAGAACAAAACGCACATTCTTGAATTTAAGTATTTTTGCTATGAAGACAAACAAAAGACTTTGATTTTTGATTACAACCGAAAAGAAGATTTTGTTAAGCTGGGCATTGTCCCAAATTTAGAAAATTTTTGAAGTTATTATTTCGGGAAATATTTAGTATTTATAACTGAAGATTTATTACCATAAAAATGCTTCGAAAGACGACTATGTTAAAATATATCTGTTCATTTTCGAATAACTTAAAAACAAATAGAAAAAGTAAAGTTAGCATATAATTACCTTTATAAAGAGACACATTAAAGTAGAAACTCCAGGAGAAAATCGCTTTGTAGAGATTGTAGGAGGGTAAGTCAGGCAACTGAGAAACTCATAAAATAATTTAACCCACTTGAAGGAGAAAATTAACGGAATGGTGAAAGTCTTTAAGAACCTGCTGCTCGTTCTTACCCCACTCCCACTTCTTCAGGGGGTGCAGTGCTCTCTCTCTCACTCTCTTATTCATTGAGCACCCCCACCACGTTGCAGCACTTTCTTCATTGACTCTTTCTTTTTACTACGCTCGCGTACTACGCTCTCAGTGAGGCAGTTCGCGGGCCGCACTCCTCTATTTTTTCTCTAATTATGAATGAAAACACCGACAAGGGGGGTAGAGCTCCGACCTCTTGCTGCCAACCACCTTCAACCCTCCACCCCTCGCCCAGCGGCCGAACAAGTCGAGTCGGCTAGTAGTTTAAGTTTTCCTACTTTGCTAGATAACTCACTTTCCATGAGAATGAGGTTATCATTACAATTTGTCGAACTGCTTTCCTCCGAATCTTCAAACTTCGGCTTTTACAATAATAAAAACCTTAGAAACAGTAAAGACATAACCAATTCCCATTGATCAACATTGCACAGTTGCACATGCAATAGTTTATATGTATGAGTTTAGAAATTAATACTCATCCACATTTATGGAAGACATCTGCCACCTTATCCACACACTTGAAATAGCGTGAAGTTTGTAAAAAAATTGTGCGTTAAATTAAAAATTTGAATGTGCACGCTACTTTTTGACATTGCGAGGGCTCAGAACAACAAGGTTTCTTTTTTTCCAATGACATAATGGCGATTCGGACTAGATCTAGCCGATTTTCAACATACATTAAATAGAACAGGCTGGAAGAATACTATTTTTCTAATATCTCTACACAGGTTGCTTTTTATGTTGATTATTCAAAATAAATAAGAAACAATTACCTGTTGGTGTAAATAAGTGAAGACTGTTGAGATGATAGGTTTCTTATGTAGATGATTGGATATAGATTTTTTTCCAGATATAAGATTCTCATTTTGTTGAATTTTAAAGAAATTTTGAGATTTTGAAAAATGATCGAAGCGAGATATAATTTGAAAATAAATTTTAATTAAATTTACGATTATTAAGAGGAAAAAAGTTTTTTACTTACAGGAATATATCCCAGGGTGTAAGAAGCAGAACGAGGTTTTCAGTTTATGTTATTTTATCATAATATATATTCAGCCCGGGAAGTTATAAAACTTTTAAAAGCTTTGGAAAAAAATATTTGGAGAAAAATACATTTTACAGATTTGTATGTAAATTTAACGTGTGAAATAAGGTTTCTATAAATATTAATTAGACTTCGGATATATGTTCTAAAATTAATAGAGTTATTGTCTCTTTGTATATAAGTGATTTCTAAACTTAATCTTTTATCTAAATTTGGTTATGTTGCTAAAGTTGTTATATTATTTGTATCAAATTTATAATTTTGTGCATTATTAAAAGCGTGTTTAGCTGGAGTTGTATTGGTCTAATTTTTTCTAATGACTTTTTATGTTATTTAGCTCTTATAAATATAATGGTCTTCAGTGTGATTTCATTAAATATATTTTTAAATAGAGAAAATAATGTGAATATTACTTTTTTTAATTAAAAAAGAATTTCATTAAAGCCTGAAACATATAGTAAAACTATTTTTATGGTGTTTGCGTTTACAACGTTGGTAATTCGACAGTTCAATCGGATATCAGTTTCTCATTAAAGTGTTTTCTACTATCAGGCCGCAAATTATGCCCGTCTTGTTATGGATTGGTTTGTGAGAATAAAAGTTAAAAGTCTAAAAATGTATTGCGTTATTTATTGATCTTTCTAGGGTAAATTTTAATTTGTCATCTGCTAAATTGAATCTCTTTAAAATGTCGTTAATTTTATTTGTTGGATGACAGAGTAAATTGTCATCTATCTATCTATAATAAAGTAACAATTGATCATTTATGTTGTTTAAAATTTCACTTTTAAGATTTTTCATGGCACCCTTGCAAATGCGGCAGAAATAGGAGAGCCCTTTGACAATCAGACAATTTATTGGTGGAATGTTCTATTTTAGTGAAAATTCGACGATTTTGGTCATAGTTTTAGCGCTTTAACAACGTTTTTTTATAGAAATGTATATTGTTTTAGTTCACTTCAGCATTTTTTGTTAATAGAATTCATGTTGAACTTTCAAGATATTTTAGTGTACGCAAAGATGATATATAAATATACTATTGTGTAGTTAGCTGGTAATAATACATTTAATGAAAGGATAAAACAAGATTACGTGAATTTTAGAGTTAGGAGAGAAAACCACGAAAGACGTGTTTAAATCGCGTTAATGTGGTTGGTTGGAAAATAGGTAATGGTGGATAAATATTTCGAAAGACGAATAGAGCGTGGATTAACCAGAGACTTAAGATAATTCAAACGACGAGTGAATATTTCAAAAGCCAATCCTCTGGGATGATGCGAAATTTTCAAGTACCGTCTAGCTTATTTTTAATGACTTTTCAATATCCTGTTAACTTAGCTTCTTCAAAACTATTTACCAAATCTGTTAAGAGCCCAGTGACTTTTTAAAAATCCTTTTTCCATACTTTTGATTAATATCTTTGCTAGCGACGGATAAATAGATGGGGAGTTAGATAGGCGCATAAATGAGGATAAGAAGGTTATCGGTAGAGCAGGGCCCATTCTTAGAAATAAAAAGATATTAAAAAAAGCTAAAATAACCAAAAATAATTCTATATTTGTACCGACTGTACTATACGGTAGCGAGAGATGGACCTGTCAAACGATAAAAAAATGACAAGTGTAAACTTGACGCGATTGGCATGAAACCTGTGCGCACAGTATGCGGGAAAACACTGATGGACAAAGTCCGAAACGAGATAATCCTCAAAGAATGTGGTACAGGAGACTTACTAGTTGACAATTGATATGTGGGAAATAAATAAGTTAAGAAGATTCGGACAAGTTGAAAGAATGAAATATGAACGACTGACCAAACAAGTGAATGACGCCTGAAACAAAGACCTTGGATACTAATGGGCCCAAGTGGGGAACCACACATAACAATTTTGTGAGGCTCTTCCCGTGGGGTGATCGCTAGAGAGATTGATCAGCATGCTGGGTCGGAGCAGTGTTGCCGAACGTAACTGTCATTTAAATAAATAACACGAGAATTCTAGATGAATCTAAAAAATCTACGCACCCTACTGCAAATGTAGACTTAGAAAGTGATTGATAAGCTGACATTTAATAATCCTTAACAGACATTTTGAGAGCTTCTCGTGGGTGTTTTTTTTGCTTTGAGAAGATTGGCAATGGTTCAAGAAACTGATAGTCTGACAAAAAATAGTTTGATTGACTTTGCAATCTTCATTCGCAAAAAATAATTTGGTGCCATACGCTAATGACTTCCTGAATAATTCGGAAGCGATTGAGAACATTTCTGGTAATGTCTGTATGACTTTTTTTAAACTATCATATTAAACTCTCAAAATATAAGCTCTTTTTAATATGCCAACAATAATTTTTTTTAGAACAACTTAATAAAAGATTCATTCATATATTATTATTCGGTAAATTCTTAAGCCTCTGGATCTTTACATTTTTTCAAGGACAATTTTGAGTTTTGATATTTAAGAATAACAATAATACATTTGATTGTAATCTTAGTATTATCAATAGTCAATTGAAGTATAATTGTGAGAACGAATGTTATCACTTATAATTCTTGAGTAAAAATTGTATCAAGTTTTAGAAGCTTCTGTAATAAATTAAAATTTGAATATAAAGAGTTTTCTCCTTGTTAAATGTACACCCAACTTAAATATTCGTAAATACATACTTGCATTGATTATTAAATTTGGCAAAATAGGAAAATTGTAAACTGGTAATTGCTAAATTGGTAAACGAACTTAAAACACAATTAAAAGATTAATATTTTGAATTTAGTGTTTTGTTGCCACCTACCTAATGTCTAAAGATCATAATATATATTAATTTAACCACAATGATGCTTATTTAGCCATCTCAGCTGAAAGTGTTATAATATTTGACAAAATCGAGGAAAATAGACACATTTTAAATATAAGTTCAAAACAGAAATTCAAGTGCAATGCAGAACAAAAATAGTTATAAAAAGCGATTAGCCTTTTCTTCTGCTTGAATATGCTTCAATTTAATTAGTTCTGAGTACTTGACAGTACATATTACATTTGCTACAGCCGCAAAATAATAAAAAATTCATAACGAAAGTTCTTTATATTTAATACAGCCATTTTTATTGTAATTGCCTAATTGCAAGCTTATCACTTATAAACTATTATACTCAATTAATGATTTATTGGCACAATGTATACAATGAAGGATCATGGAGATACAATTCTGTTTCAAGAATAGAATTTTAGAAACTCTATTTTTAATTTGATCTCGACGTTTTTTATCGGAATAAAGTTTGTGGAATGTTTTGGTACATAACATAAAGTAGATTCAGGGATTTTCTCACGGTAAATTCTAGGAGTAGGCTAAGGCGGTTTTCAATTTTCGATGATTCCGCCAAATTCAGTAACAGTGTTAGTTAGGGTGGGTGGTGGTTGAAGTGGAGTATGGGGATCGAGGTGTACTTGCTTGCCATCCTCTTCTCCACCCTACCGAGGCTCGGGAGTAGATGGTGGTTACAGGGGGTTAAGACAGCGTGTGTGGGAGTGGGCGTGGCATCGGGGTGGCCGCTGGCCAATCAGCTGCCAGGGCTTCTGGCCACCCCCAACCACCACGCGGTCCACATCCCCCAACATACATATTGATCTCGTGGCCCTTGCCGACCGACTACCCCTCTTCGACCCACAACCCATCGTCGACAAGCCCGAGGGTACTGTTCTGACCAACGTACAGGAACATTTCTCCCTCGATCGGAAAAAAATACATCATTTTCAAATCCAAAAGCCACCCCCTCCCTCTTACTCTCTTATCACTCCTTTACTTTTATACTTTTTTTCCAACAAAAAAATCTTAAATGAAAAGTTCTTTCCACATTAACTTCGTACTCGTAAAAAAATTTGTCGATTTTATTTATGTTAGGAAAATAGAGGGTATATTGAAAGTTGAATTGGGAAAACTCAAGGTAGCAACTAAACCTTAAATCCGGGAAATAAACGATAATTTTTGTATTGACCAGTATTTTTTGTATAATTTGTAAAAAAATATTTTAATGTTAAAATGAGAAGCAAATAAGAATAGAAAATTCTTTTTAATTTAAGTAAAAATGAGTAGAAAAAACTTCATATGAACAGTAAAAGTAGTATTCTATGATGATATAAGTGCCTATGTAATATAGACACCAATAACAGTTCTTTTATGTTCGACGACTGAAGTCAAAGTACCGAAAAATAGTACAAATCATAACAAATTCTGTTTTTCTCATTATTTTCAAGCAAATACATTTTTTTTACAATCCACGTATATGGTAAAAATAGTATACTATTGTAATATGAGTTCCTGGGGATTATATACCTCATTACAAAATTTTCTTGTGTGTGCAAACTCATGCTAAAATACCGAAAATGGTGAAAATTATGAAAATTTTCATTTTTCTTGTCATTTTCAAGCCATTTTTCTGATCCGAGCGAACAAAAAAATATTGTAAAATAAAATCAATAAAACTAAAATATATTTGTTTAAAGTAATTTTTATTTTTGAAACAACTAACTAGAATCTCCATTCAAGGATTTTCATATATTTTGATTAGTTATATATCCAGGGGGAAAAGCTGGACATTATCCAGCGTTCATGCCGAGTGCAGTATCTGGCCCAGTTCTGACTGTCAGTACTGGTAGAATACCAAAACAAGAGTTCCGCCAACTATCGGCATGAGACTGGTTTACAACTCACCTAGTACTGACTGTCACTACTGGCGGAATACCGGCGCAGAAGTTCCGCCAACGGTTCGTGTGATACTGTTTTACTTATGGTGCAGGAATGATTGGCATTACTGGTCGAATACCGACATAAGAGTTCAGTCAAAGTTAGCATTACTACTGAAATGAAAAACTGGTGATATACTGGAGTGGGAGTTTCACCAACGATTGGCGTAGTACTGTCCATATGCCAACTTCAAGTGCTGGTTGGCAACCGAAATCAGTGTTCAGCCAGCGATTTGCGTGTTACTGGTTTACTACTGGCGCAGTACTGATACGAATTCCTGTTCAAATACCGACATGAGTGTTCACTTAACAGTTGCTTCGAACTCGATTTTGCTGCTTATTTTTACTCAAATTAAAAATAATTGTTGATTAAACTGATCCTCCAAAAATCTTATCAGTAAAATAAAAGTTGTCCAATTTTGTAAAAAATAAAATTTTTAATCTTTGGACTTCAAATAATTTGTATAGTAAAAAATATTCAATTTTAAGTGCCTTAACTAGAACTTGATTAACTTCTGAAGTTTTGAATACTTATAATTTAAAATTGCTTACTTTAAATTATTTGATCTTCAATGTATATATTTAAAGGTGTTTAATTTTGAATACTTATTGAAATTTACAATTATAAATAACTTCAAATAATTTCAAATTACGTTTGACTCGTTGAAAGTTATATTAAGAATAAAATTGTTTAAAAGTGATTCATGGGAAATTGATTAAATATCACCGCAGCAAAATATGGAGATTCAAATATAGAAACTTGAAATAATTCAAGTTGACATGCAAAGCATTTTCGTTCATTTCGTTCATTTTTAATTTAGATCTAGAATCCATTCTAGATTAACAGTTATTATGAATTGAGGTTTGTGCTTGTACTTGGGATACTGAAATCTTAAGATAGATCAGAAATGGAAATGCAAATTTAGATCAGGTTTAAATTTTTTAAAGTCTTTCACGTCTTGTGGCTGCGATATTGTGACTTCAATTTATGGATAAGTTTATATGTATACAGTAACCTTATGAGGTTACTGTATGTAAAAATTTCGTTAGGCTTTTTAGGTGTAATAACCTCGTTCATTACGTTAAAGTCTTTTTTGTTGGCAAGAAAACTGCATTAAAATGATATGTGCCATTAAGTGCTTTTTTTTTTCTTTCTGAAAATAATTTCGTATACAGTGGCACGAGCGTACAAAGTAGATCGCGTATATAACACGTATTCAGCAAGTATTTTCATATGTCAAAGTAATTGTAAGGCAAGAAATAATATTTGTATTTAGTACTAAGAAAAAGAAAATATTCATATTTTTCATTTTAGAACCCTATAGAGATTTTCTTGAAAAACGTTTTCTTTATGAATAGAAACTTTGATTTGTAATTCGGACCTCAGCGTGAAAAATCATATTCAGTTGCTTTAACATTTTAGATCGTGTAAAAAAATTCGAATTAATTCGGCGATGCAATCGGTCGAATTCACGTCAAATATATCCTTTTACTGAATATTATTTCATGTGATAAAGTATTTTTTCGCATATGATAATCACAAGGCTAGTTTTTGAAAGTGATGGACAATTCACTAGTACCAGTATTTCATAAACTTGGACGATTTTTTTAGCGAAATTGAATTACTTTTCCAACAACTATTGCATCGACGTACTTGAGTGTCCATATACATGATTAACCTTCAAGCTAAATTTAATCAAGTATCTAAAAATACAACTAAATGTTTTTTTTTGTCAAGTAATAATTTAAATTAGGTACATTCAGGTGATGACAAACACATCGGTTCAAGAGTCCTCGGCTTTGAGTTTGTTGAGTATTCGGAAAAAGGTTAGTAGTGAATAGAGCAAGAGAGAGAAAAAATGCAGAAAATTTGAGAGGAAATGTGAAAGAAAGAGAAAGACAGTTCGAGGGAATGACAAAGCTCTCATAGTTATCACAAAGGCAAAGCCTCCAACTTAAACAATGCAGGCGGCGCAAAAACAAAGAAATAAACATGAAAAGACAAAAGAGAGCCGTTTGAATTCGTAATTTGCCCCCGCGCTCTTTTGTTTTAGCGTACCATGTGCCCCGCGAAACGTCCGGACCTCGACGACCCCCTCGCGATTCGAGCGGTCCTCGTCCTTTACCCCTTTCCTTTCGTACTTCGACTGCGAGAGACCAAGGTCCTTTTTCTCTCCGTTTCTCCAGCGACTTTTGCGGTAGGTCCTGGCAAGCGATTTCTTTTCAAAACCCGATCTAGAGAAATTTTCGGGGCTATAAAATTAAACGGGCGCGCGCCAGGAGCAACGGAAGTCACCCCTCGACGGCCAGACCCACTGAGGGAAAAGAATTTCCTCCCGCCTTTACCGAAACTGACGGAAGCTTTCTACTGAAAAAGAATAATAGCTCTTTGTTATCTTGCGGGAAAGGCAATTTTTGTTTCATGTAAATTCAAAATGTTGAGATATATTTTTTGATTATGGAGTAAATCAGGAAACTTTTGTCTCTGAAAACTTTTGATAAATGATTAGTGTTAAGAATGTAAGCATTTTTTAGCCTCAAATATTTATTTTTAAAAATTGAAAACTAAAATAATTTATTTTCAGACCTCTAGAAAACTATTTTTAAACAGAAGAATAATTAGGACGTACATTATTTTTTCACCGAAAACAAAACAAAATCATTCTAGCGTTTTAATCATTTAAAAAAGTAAATTTGTAATGGGCTTATGGTCTTTTGTAAGATTTCCCCTCCTCCTCCTCCTCCTAAGAACAATGTATTTATATGTTGTAATTAGTAATCACGAAAATAAGGGTTTTTGCCAAAAACCTAAGGAATTAGCATATACAATTAGCTTTTATTTTGCTTTATGATTTATTTATAATTTTGAACTAAAATATATTAAAACAGTATAATTTAACACATTTGTTATGAAGTGATTTGCAATCCTTAGGCAATGAATAACATGTGTTGAATAAAAAATGTTAATTAAATATTTTTAATTAATTTTATAATCAACAATCTTTTCTTAATCAAGCATACATATACTTTGTTTCAAGAAGTGTTCTTTTGTCTTTGTATAGGAGATTTATTTTGAATTGAGATAACCTTGTTTACAAGCAATGTTTAATGTGACCTTAGACTACTCGAACAAAAATACAAAAAGCTTATCAGAAATTTTCAAGTTTCCGTCTCAACTTCTTTTTTTACTTTAAAATCAAATTTTGACACTTTTAATTAAATTGCAAATTCTGTTAAATAAATAAAATGATATTAATTATTTTGTTATAACAGAAAGCACTTGGTTGGCTAAGTATACTTTCAATAAGAAAAGATCGTTGCTCATAAAATTAATTAAAATTAATGAGTAATGAAATATTTTTCAGAAGCTTGGCTAGTCGTGCCGAATTTTCGGGACGACTAGTCTATCCCCTTTTCCAACTCTCCCAATTTTTCGGGACGACTAGATGCAGCCACTACAATTAGTTTATTGTATTTTAATTTTAAACTTTATATTAATTATACAAGAAAGTAAAGACTAATTTTATCCTTAAATCAAATATTTTTCTAAATACCTCAAATGCTCTAGGAATTCAGAGAAATGACCTGAATGTGTTCGAAATTCCAGCATAAACCAAGGATTTAGAGAAAAGGTACCTGAATTAAAGATTTTCCTACATCCCCGAATTTATATAATTTCCTATGTTTTTAGTCAAAACCCTTATTTTCCTCATACCTACAGAGGAAAAGGAAGCATTTTTTTATCATTTGACTTGAGGTTTTCACACTTAAAAAAATGAAATGATTTTTATATCATTATAAGTATAATATATCACATTACATAAGAAACTATTTTTGATCTTTCGAAAATTTGTATAAATTGAAAATAAACTTCTACACTTGTCATCACAAATTAGTTCAAATTCTATACATTATACACCATGGTTATGTGATTTGGCGTTTCTAGTTTTAAATAATTTTGATAGAGGAAGGCTTGGGCTACATTGCGAGTACAGATTTCTCTCGTTCTTTTGACAGAAGGCGTAAGAACGGTTACACTTTGAAAAACGATCTCAAATTAAGATAATTCTCTATCCACCATAAAAAAATTAATTAAAACATTGCCACTTGATGTTTTAAATATTTCGTTAATATTAGAGCAAATAATATAGTTGAATAACATACGTAGAAATAAGCTTATTACATTACAACAGAATCTTTTAAGTTTTGTAATTCAAATTTTTGTTTGTTAAACATTATTTTCTGGCCTTAGTTACAAAGGTATTAATTTTTTCAGTTAAAATGGTGAAATCTAAATAAAGTTTATAATAAAATTATTTAAAAGGTCCTGGATACGTATACCGAAATTTTTATACGAATAGCCGGATTTTATCGGCATAAATAGCGGGGTTTGGAAAAGGTACTATTACTACAAACTTTGAGTACAAATAGCCGGATATTTTCGGTATACACAGACATTGCCTAATGAAAACGTCACTTATTGAGACGAGGTTAGAATTTTTCATTTTATTCTTAAGGATATTCGATTTTTTAGTCAAAACTGTACTTCAATTCATATAGAATCTTAAAAATAATATTAAATTTAATATACCAATGTTTATTAAATGAATTATCTCAAGCGAATGAAATCCGATTTTTCAGTCAAAAATGTACTTCAATTCATATACACTATTAGAAATAATATTAAATTCAATATACCAATGTATATTAAATTTTATATCTCAAGAGTATGAAATCACCATTAAGAGCATGTAAATTAAATTTCATATACAAATGAAAATAAAAAGATCAGCAATATCCTGTCTCGAGGAAACGACTGGCTTCCATTCAAATAAACAAAAATTTTAATTCTAGGATCTGATAGTACTTGACTCATTCTATAATACCTTGTACACTAATTATGAAAAATTTACATTTTCACAAAGTAGAATGCGTTTATTTCTTTACTTATTGCACATTTAAAATTTTTGCATTTAGTTTATGTATTCATAATAGAACATACACAGTTAGAAAATAAAGTTTATAATAAACCGCCTATAACTTTAATATACAAATTAGTTCTTGAATTAAATTGGTCAAATATTTGCTATAACCGAAGTAAATAAGATAATTTTGTCGTTTATTACACATTATAATGTTGACGGTGTGATCCGGTCACACACATTTTCTTACTAAAGAAGACCATTCACCAGGTGAGTTTATGAGCGGAATATTGTGTATCATAGACACTTTCTATCGTTTAAATGTATTATCAATACAAAATAGGTAAGTACATTAACCTACGGAATAAATTTTTTTGTTCATTATATTGTCACCGCAGACACGCAATTATTTTCATGGATGTCAGAAAAGTAAGTTACAAAGAGAGTTTTTATTATAATATTGCGATAAATTTGATTTTAAAATTGTTGTATTTATTTACAGTTAGTTTATTGTATGACAAACAATGGGTCAAATAAATCCTAAGATACATATTATGCATCTTCGACTATGTATACAAATTAAACTTACCTTTACAGAGTCTTTACAAGTAATGGAGTACAAATTTGATAAATTAACATTTAACAAATTAATTTAGTATCGAAGTACCCTTCTTGATTTTGCTATTACTTTTTCTATCATAATTAGGGTTAGGGCTAATGGGAAACAATGTTTCACTTGAATGCAAAATACCTTTTCCAATAGCGAATTGTTTCTAAGCGAATTCTGTTGATTTTTTAATTTGTACCCATTCATATACATATTAATCACTTTCTAGAAAAATCAGATAATTCCATTTCACACAAGTTCAAAATAATTTTAGCGGCAATTTTCGATTCTAAATAATAAAATATGGTACCTTCTTCCAGTTAAACATGAATTAAACTGGATTTTAATTCAAAAAGTTTAATTACCATTTAGAGTGAATTTTGAACAATGTTCCACCCGTACGTCAGACTTTAATTATAAATAACAATTCAGTTTACGAATTCTAGATTATTGCTTTCATTAAAAATATTTGCCAAAATGAAAATAATTGAAAGCAATTTGAGTTTTCACACACTCTGCTATACCGACCTGTATATTACATTCAGTACAACAATGATTATTACATTTCAGTAGCGGTAGTGCATATTGGTTTCACACACATGTATATTAAACCTCATATAGATTTTTCTAACAGTGTAAGTAAAATGAAAATGTTCAACAATGGAAAATTTATTTTCTGCCATCTAATGAAATATGATTTTTGTTTAAATGACAATATATTAATTAATTTGCGAAGTGTCTGGTCGTCTAGCTTTTCCGACGAATAGTCCAGGCAGGACGGACAGAACTCATCTCCCTTTTCCAGCTCTATCAATCAAGTTTACAAGATTCTCGCTATTCTGCTGAAAAAGCTGGACGACTAGCCACATCCATTAATTTGACGTAGATATCTTAATTTTGTTCAGTTTCAATGACTGAATTCTATAAATAATTTTTTGACTTTAACGAAGTTTCATAATACTTAATAAGCTGACGAAATGAGACATAGTGTAATGAAAAATAAAAAGTAAAAAAACAATTGGTATCGAGTTTATTTCACAGAACTTGAAAAGTCGAGGAGTATCAAAGAGTATCTTGAAGTTTTAAAACGATTCTAGACTCACTTTCCATAATGGTAGCGCGGGGTGAACGGTGCTGCGGGGTTGAGCGTAAAATTCTTGAAGGAAACTTTGAACTCTTTCCTCATTTTCTCTCCTAGTTGAATTATTCACAAGCTTCTTCTCCCTTTTGTTTCTGGGCCAGGGTCGCCATTCAGCGATCTCGAGGTCGACGAGCTCACTTCATGCAAAAGCGATGTACTTCCTGTAACCATGAAATTTTATTTCCCCGTTTAGCATTTGTACTCGACCAAAATATGTATACACGGAAAACAATTTACTATCTTACAGAATTTTTTGTTTAAATTATGAAAACCGATTCGATTTCTCACTGTTTCTTAGAGTGAGTAATCTGAATTGCTGCACTCCTTAGATAACTTTCAAAATTTATTTAATGCGCTTTTTTGAATTTTGACACCAATATTTTCTTTATTTATATAAAAAAAATTTTCATAAATTTAGAAAAATAGAATATCCATGTTATAACGTATGAAGCTGTCTAAAATTAATATACCGCTGCAAAGTACTATGGGTGTATTCACTATAGGTCTTTTTTTGCTCATTTTATGAACACTTTGCACTTCCTTATAGGTAGCAAATAAATTTTCACTCTCATAGAAAGCAGATTTTCTCAAAAAAATGAAAAAAATTAACTGTTTCAATATTTGTCAAGCTTATGTTTCCGTCTTACCGAGAATCTTATTTTCAGAATATCAGAGAGACCATCATTAGTTAAATCAATGTATTCTGTTATAACGAAGAGCTTTTTATCTTACTGTGGTTTTATATTACAAATAAAAAAAAGTTTGTCTCATATAAACAATCTAACCTTTTCTTTAAATTTTATAAGTCGCTACTGACTGATCATGATAATTCATCGAAGGTTCGTTAACAGGTCAATCGCCGCGTCTCGAAAACGCGAAAAATAACATAAAATACAGTATTGTTATACTCCTTATATGAAAAATATTTTTCTTGTCATAAACAAGGTAAATAATTTTTTTTTTATTGGAAAAGCTTATTGGTAGGTCATGAAAGATCATAAAAAGTTATTCAATAGGTCTATCGAAACATCTCGAAGAGGCGAAAAAATATATCAGATAAAGTACTATAGTATTTCTAATATCAACGAAGTTTTTCTCATATAGACAGTATAAGCCATTTTTTTTAAACTTTATATATCAGTACTAGTAGTAGTAGATCGATAGATGCGTCTCGAAGACAGGAACGAATAAATCAGATATAGTATCGTTCCATTTTAAATATAAAAAAAAAGGTGTTCTCACATACACATGGTATACATTTTTTTTTTCGAATTTCTGAACACAAAAAAAAACACTTCTGATTGGCCGATCTAGCTTAAAATTATATTAGACCTGGACATTGGTTGAAGCTATATTTGTCGTTTTATAATGCCTTGTTGTAAACTTAAGAAATCAATGTGGGAAATAAAATATATTTAAAGTTTATTTAATTCTTGTTTGATATTCCCATGGAAATAAATTTTAGAGTATAATCTTTCCATAAAATATATATTTAGCAATTCTAAATAAAGTTTAAGAGATTTATACACTTCTTAAATTTTACACAGTGTGGTATGATGTGTGCCCCGAGGGGAAAATTTTTGAATAGCACATTCTTAGAAAGGGTTTGAAGGAAGGGGTTGTATCTAAAAGTCTTCTGTCGGTCCGTGTCAAAAAGGGTTATCTCGTGTTTCCGTGTTTCCTTCTCCAACGTTCCCCCTTTACCCTATTCATTATTAAGAGGATCTGTATGAAGCAAGATACTTTTTACCTTTTAGGCAAGACACTTATTATCCATGGGGTGCAGCAAAATTACTTTATGGAAATTGGGGAATTGGAAATTAGATCTGTGAACTGCACGGAGAAACTTTTGGTTGTAAAATTTGATATTATAATAATTATTTTTACAATAAGAAAATAGAAAGGCGGGATATAGCGTCACTATTGCAAAAATTACTATTGCGAATTGTAAATTATGAAGTAACTTAGTGTATTAGGATATCCTAATGAATGATTAAATAATTGTACTTATACCAAAAGAAAGTCCCTATAATCTCTATAAAAGACTGTGAAGTTTACAAAACACAATAGTAGAAACATTCTTTCGACGTGCATTCACGTGGCATTATCACAATTCGCTTATTTGCAAAATTAGCTTCAACATTTAATTGAAAAGTTCGTTTCGCTAATGTCTGCGAACAAAACCTTTTCAACCATTTTCATAAAAGATGAACACCTATTCCCAATTGACAAAATTCTATCAATCTTTCTAAATAGAAAAGCAATAAACCGTGCTAGTCTTAATTGCATGTCTGTTCAATTTTACACCTATGAGTGGAATTCATTAGGCGTTGTGTATTTCCGGGAGTAAGTCCTTTAGATGAAATCTGAATATTAGTCATTGATGAAGATCGGAGTTCGTGGCAGTCGTGAGAGAATTACGAGCACCGCACAGCCTCCAGCGAAATGGGAATAAATCAGATTTCGACTTCCCTGATTCGTGGTTCCGGTCCGGATGCGAGATCACGTCTAGTTAATTAGAAATGACATAGGCATGTGACTTCATCGGAAGCGAGATTTGTTTACTCACCTGACTGCACTCTGCCTTCGAAGCCAAACTACTACGATGAGTTTTACTTAATATGTAAATGTTGTCCTAATAAAAAGAAAAAATGAAAAGTAGAAATTTTCATTGTTCTAGAGATTATAAATTAAGAAATAGAAAATGTTTAGATTTTCAGATAATATATTGTATCAATAACAATCTAGAATTTTAAAAAATATGGGCGAGGTAAATAACGCGTACACCCTCCCCCTTTGTTTGTGTGCCTATTTTTTTAATGGCAGGAATGAGATTAATGAACTTTAATCATTTTTTTTACGAGAAGTAATTTGATTGTATTTATGATTTATGTGTGATTGACCATATTGAATTTTAAATTTGTTTTACATAGAACAGTTTTACTTCGCCACGATGGAAATATAA
The DNA here is from genome assembly GCA_932072015.1 of Andricus quercustozae. Taxonomy (NCBI): domain Eukaryota; kingdom Metazoa; phylum Arthropoda; class Insecta; order Hymenoptera; family Cynipidae; genus Andricus; species Andricus quercustozae. Next base: position 2,423 of record CAKNWU010174270.1, on the reverse strand, counting down.
ATGATAAGAGATGTGTTATTTTGGGAATTATATTTCAAGAATTCTTGAAGAAATAATTCAGAAAACTGCTTAGAAAAAGCGAGTAGGGCCTAAAAATTTGTATTCCTAGGTAAATTTTACCGAAAAAAATTACATCTTCGATTAATTTTTTAGAAATTGAGCCCAACAGGTTCGTAGAAAGTTTATTTATCTTTTTCACTATCACTACCACTTTTTCAACATTCACGTCGATTGACTTTTCTTAGACATTTCAATTGTAAAAACAATTTAAAAAAATACCTAATGTGAATTTCGAAAAAATGGAATTGGAAATGGAAGTGAAAATGATAAAAAATCACCCCCCCCCCCCCCCCTAGCTTAGAAATTTTTTAGCAGACTTCGATGTTCACTTTTCAATTGTTCAGATTTATAAAGTCTTCAAAACGATGAGCCTGTTTCTTATGAAAGCAATCTACTTGTGACGAAACAAACCAACTTTGTAACGATTAATCATTTTAAATTATATTAATAATCAATAGTTAATCTGAGAATTTTCATTATTTAATACAATTATTTTGAAAGCATCTGACCCGTTTTCATTGTGAAATATCGCCATTCAGTTTTAGTACGGCGGATGGTAAACATTTTATAAGTGAATCATGCAAATCGTGTCACACTTTCGTTTTTCTTGCCTTTATGTCTGTCTGGTATGGAAAATGCATTCGATTTATTAGTTCACGAGTAGTTCTTTAAAAGAATAGGTCACGTGACAGTCTGGTACATGCCCTTAACTCCCCTTCGATTTGCCTCTGGCTCGTATATGAAACTTCACAATCGTGTGAAACTGCCTACCTTCTGCATTTTTAGCACAATATACTATTTTATAACAACCCCATGATTTTGGCCTATTTTCATGCCTCTGGAGCGGGCTCACAAACTTATTATGGCTTATAATTACCTTAGTGTGTTAATATCGTGTAGGCGACAGTCATGTTTTTTTAAAGGTCGATATCTGTAGCAGGGATTACAGCATAACGAAAGTGTCAAAAGTACTTCTTGGATTACTGGTTTTGTGCATTTTGCGTCTCTTTTGTCACCGACTCGGAAAAAGAGATTGTGGAACCGACCCACAGGCTTGAAAAGTGCCGCAATCATAAGAAGCATTAAAAAAAGTAACGTGTATGACTCGGGGGAGAACTTTTCTCATTTCTACAGCTCGGTAGTGATGGGACATCGATATCGAAATATCGAAAATATCGATATTTTGGTTCCGATATATCGATATTGACATATCGATAGTACCCTATTGATATATCGAGTTGCATATCGATATAAATTTTCGATTTCGATATTTCGCGGATTGAATTAAACATGTTTCCTTTGGAATTTATTTTCCAACAAAGTCAATTTTTGTGTTGATATTAACATTATTTCATCAATTTATTCCTCGATATTTAGATTAGTTTATTAATGTTACTCAGTTAAATTAATAATGAATAATAATTATAATAATAAATTTAATTAATTAAATTAGTAATTTAAATTTGGAGGTAATCTTGTGCGCATGCGCGATATTTTATTACGTTATATCGGTCACTATCGATATTTCTTTTTATATCGATATTTTTTAAGTATCGATATTGTCTTTTCGATACTATCGATATCTCAGATATCGATATTTTTGTTTCGATGTCCCATCACTACAGCCCGGGAATGTTTTTAGCACTTATTTACAGCTCGCGCTTGCGCACTCGCCTCCGACTCGTGCTACAAACACTCCCCTCGCCGCAGAAATAGAAACATCTCCCCCTAGTTATGCAATATACTATATAACAGCAATAATTATTGCGAATAACTTGTGCATTTTACTGGTCATAGTATATCAGAGGAGTCTTTAAAAGTAGGAACCTACTTAATGAAAATACGTCTCTTTTATTATCAATTCACATTCAGAATTGTAATAATATACATTTATTGGAATAATACATTTTTCTGGGTAGCTGTGAATAAAGATTAATACCAAATAAGAAACAAATATTAAAGTAATAATAAGAAATAAAATTTTTACTATATTTTGCAGTATATGAATAAGGTATATGAATAATATCTCGGAACGAGGTACAGAAATTAATTTGATTTTATACATGTGGTATCATAGAGTTGAAGATATTATAGCAAATTTCGCGTTTAACGAAAATTTTAATCGTGTGCAAAGCACAAGATACGTGATGAGAATGTGTTCTTTAAAGCCGAAGGAGCTAATATATCGCTAGTCTGGAGGAGCTAATCAAGCGCTGATTAGTCGTTCTTAAGAAATAATAACAAAAGAAAGATGGTTGACGTTAAAAAATATTTCAAAGACTGTCTAGATGATGAGCAAACTTCTTTGTTTTTAATGCACATTTCTGATTTTTTATACTCTTGAACATCCTGGATATTTTTTG
>CAKNWU010173928.1:0-12903 GCA_932072015.1 Andricus quercustozae | reverse complement strand
CAGTCGCGCTGATAGGAGAATTATCCTCTGTTTAAGATAGTTAAACACTTCGTTCAGGTTCGTAGATGTTCTTGAACTAAAGTTATGTCCGCGAAGGATCTCCTCCATATGGCGAGCCAGTCTCTACGACCGATTGCCCTTTCGAAATTGGTACAACCGGAGGGTCTGACATCTTTCTTGGCGCGTAGTTGTTAACAGCCCGGAATCTGAGTTTTATGCTTATCATTCCGGAACACGCGACCGCTGCGCAATACGCAATAGCCTGCGAATTCTAGGATGGAATCAGTAAAACACAACATGAGAAGCAGGCTTTTCTCATTGATCTCTTCATTGAGTTGAACAGGAGCAGGAGTAGGCTCTAGCAGCTGTAAGCCTAATGACTGCCGACCATGAGACAGTCGCCCTAGTACATCCCCCAGATCCTGCTCCTTTTTGTCCATAGCGTCTCGTGTCACGGGCATATGAACCTCCTCCTCACCGCAAATGTGGGGTGCGATGATGCTACTTGTTTTCGCACCTTTTTTCGATATAACATATTTCGACCTCGGATATAAGGTGGCTCCGCCTAATGGATCTTAACTGATTAGCCATATGTTGTTCGGTCACTCTATGGGACATCTGATCACGTCTCCATTCATTTCGGGCGTCCGCTTGATACTCTTTTTGGCCTGCGCGCCCTGGAGTTTCAGACGGAATGTAGTCTCAACTTCAGATCTTATTCGGTTGATGCTTCTTCTAGGGAGCAGGTTCTCGTCTATTTTATAGGAGAAATTTTAGGCTCCAGAAGCTTCGATTATGGCTCTTCAAAGAAAACAATCCGGAAGCAACCGGAACGTGTAGACGAGACAGTTAGAGGTGAAGCTTTCACCTCCGGATACTTTTTTAGAGCTACCAATATCTGTAGAATATTATGAAGAACAGTGTTGATGGACCAGATGAATTGATCCCAGAATATAAGCCTTTTAAATCTGGTTCGCGATGGACTGAGCCTGACGCCGGCAAGCCGGAATCTTGGTGAGTTGAATGAAAAATGTAGCTTTCATACCTCCAAGGCAGCCGATTATGAGAACTACAAACATATTTTGTAGCCTTGGTACAGCCAGCTAAGCTTGAAGAGAAGTGCTTGATATTTAGCCGAGAATTCAGTCACGTAAATGATCTTTGTCTTCATCCCTGTTGGAAGTAAAGAGATAGAAAAGGATATAAATTATTTAATTGAGAAGGATAGAGATTTGCTATCCCTCCCAAGTGCACACAGTGCATGGATCAAATGCAGTCTTTTCAATCTTTGTGTATCCGTAGTTTTCACTAGGCTCTATATTTTCCTAGCCTTGCCACAATCCGCCGCATCTGCCAGGACTTTTATATTTTCTTATCCATGAGTATCGGTCATGTTCTATCCTTTTGTATCCAGATTTTTCTATCCATCTGAATCCATTCGGTTCTATAATATTCTAATCCCTTTCTATACGTTAAAATCTATTCATGTTGTTCTTTAATATTCTTATCCATTTCTGTCCACGATATATTACTGTACTTTCTACTCGCTTGAAATTATGCCGATAATCGTTATATTAACGAATTAAATTCGTCAAAGACGCGTCTCTTAAAGTGTATGAAAATGGTTAAATATATGTAACTATTTTTCTCCTCGCCAGGAATGTACATGGATGGAAAGTATGGCGACATATCGTGAATAGAAATGGATAAATATACAATGGAATTTGAAGCTCTTAAAAATTTAATTTCTTATAGAGATAACAATAACCTGGACCATTGTTCAACTTACAGAGGTATTTAAAATTGCTTAATTTGATATTTTCTACATTGAACATTTCCTAAATTCAAAAATTTTAACTTAAAATCATTGATTTTTTTTTAATATACTATATTTTATAAAAATAAGTGCAACATTTAAAGTAATGATATAAAGATTTATAGATTAAGTTATATTAATCTCGTTGTTGAAAGATCTTACAAGTACATTGAATGACGTTGACATTCAACTTGTAGGAGTTGTGAAGAAAATTTTCTGTTCTATCCATAGCTTAACTGGTTAGAGCATCAGACCGGCAATCTGAAAGATGTGGAGTTCGTATCCCAGTGGAGCTAGAGAGATTTTTTTCACAACTTTAATAATCAATATTTTAAAATATTGATTATCGTCCATGTAAACAAAAAAACATTAACATCATATTATTTATAGATTAAGTGTTGATGGATAAAGACCCTATCCTAAAAACTCCATTTATTAATTTGATTTGTATAATATTTGTTTTAACTATTTTTTCGCTTTGTAGAGCAGCTTATTTTCAACATAGAAAAATGTCTACACAGGAGAGAAATATCTAATTGAAATACTTTTTGTATAAAAACCTTTAGGAAAAGAATTCATATTCCTCAGGTTTTTTTGAAGGTTTTCATACAAAAAGTATTTCAACTAGATATTTTTTCCCTCTGTAGACATTTTTATATTTTTAAAATAAACTGTTGTACAAAGCCAAAAAAATAATTGAATCAAACATTTTACGAATAAACTGAAGAAATAGAGTTTTGAAGTTATCGTATTGTCGATATTGTCGTATTTATCCAAAAACCTTGAATAATAATCATTTATAATGTACTTATATTGCGTAAAAAATCGAACTTTGCAATAAATACTGAAGATGTGTACGCGTCGTACGTGGACTCTCGGAGCCTTCTGTACTTATCTCTATAAATTACACGAATTTCATTTTAGAATTTTCCTTCCATGCAATGAAGAGAATTAATGCAGCAAACTTTCCGTTTTTGCTTTTCCGCATTTAATATAATGTGTTTTTTTTCTGATCATAATTTTGAGGATCAAATTTGTTAATTAACACTTCACAAATGTTTATAATTTCGACATCCTTATGTCTAGAACAGGCAGGCTTGAATTTTATACACCCGAACATTTTCTTGTTGAAAGAGACTAATTACAACATTTTTATGACCGACAGACCGAACACTGAATGAAAAATGAAAAGTATAGATTGAAATGGATAGAATTGGTACTATATTTCAAGAGAAACAGAAAAGGATTTAAATGATTATACAAGGATTGATATGGATTCAAAGGAATGGATTAAAAAGGATAGGCTTCGTAGTAGATTGTGAAAAGGATAGAAAAGGATAGAGATTATTAGATTAAGGATAGAAATGGATAGAAAGGAAAATACTGAAATGGAGAGACTTAATAATATATTTCAAGGGAGATAGAAAAAGATTCAAATTATTATACAAGGATAGATATGGATAAGAAAGTATGGATTAAAAAGGATAGGCTTTCTAGTAGATGGTAACAAGGATACAAAATGATCGAGATGATTCTATTTAGGATAGACAATAGACATGGATAGAATGTAGACTGTAACGAGGATAGAAAAGGATAGAGATACTTAGATTAAAGATAGACATGGATAGAAAGGTAAAGATTGAAATGGATAGGCTTAGTAATATACTTAAAGAGAGATATAAAAAGGTTGCAATGATTATACCAGGATGGATATAAACAGAAAGTTATGGATTAAAAAGGATAGATATGACTAAATTAAGGATAGACATGAATAGAAAAGTAAATATTGAAATCGATAGACTTGGTAGTATACTTTAAGAGAGATATAAAAGGATTAAAATTATTATACAAGGATAGATATGGATAGAAATGTATGGATTGAGATCCTTCCTATAAGTATTCAAGTATGTTGCTTTAGAGGTAATCTAATAAGTTCTCTTTATTGCACATCAATGTTTTTTACTGCTTGAAAATTTATCGAAAGAGGAACTTTAAATAATGAAATATAATTTTTAAATTTAATTCTTATATTTTCGTGGTTATATAAAAAACAAGTTTTTTTATTAAATATTTTGACAAAAAATTGATCCAAATTTCTATTTATTTTAAATCAATGGTTTTTATTGCTTGGTGATTTATCAAAACGGTCGTTTCAAATAATAGATTACAATATGTCAATTAAATTGCTATATTTTCATGGGCGTTTCAGAATCAAATTTTGTTACTGCAAATTTGGAGAAAAAGCTTATCTAAATTTTTATTGATATTTAATAAACGTTTTTCATTATTTGGTACTCTATCGAAAGGATAGCTTTAAATAATGGAATATAATTTTCAATTTCATTTCCATATTTTCGTGAGAATTTTAAAAGCAAGTTTTTTGCTGAAAATTTTGACAATAAATTGACCTAGATTTATATTTATTATAAATAAACGTTTTTTATTGTATGGCAATTAATCGGAAGGGTCGCTTTAAATAATAACATATATTTTTCAAATTTAATTCTTATATCTTCGTGGGGATTTCAAAAACAAGTTTCTTACTAAAAAGAATTAATAAAAGAATTGATGCAAATATCTGATTATTATAAATCAATGTTTTTTACAGTTCGGATCATTCACGAAACGAGTCACTTCAATTTATGCACCGCAGGTTTCCAATTTAATTGACTTTCGATAAATGAGTAAATAATAAAAAATATTTCTTAATCATAAATAGAAATTAGGATAAATTTTTGGTTGAAATTTTTAGTAAAAAACTCGATTGTGAAATCCCCACGGAAATATGGAAATTAAAATTTAAAATTGTAGTCTATTATTCAAAAGTGACCCTTTCGATAAATTAGCAAATTAGCCAAATAAATTAGCGAAATCATTCCACAATCAATTTTTTCAGCTTATATTTAATTTAATTAACCGAAGACTTACCCGTCTGCAACATAACATATTCCAAAATCTTCTGAACCTGAATTACATAAATTTAAATGTAAAACATCTCTACCTATGCATCAATCGATTAGAGTTGAGACCTTTTTGAACAGTGGTAGCTAGTTGGCCTTTGCAAATGTCTCGATTTCAGTCCGTCTTCATTCTAGCGAGATGTCCCCTCTTTTAACGACTGATTCTGTCGATCCAGTTAGAAACCGTAAGATGTGCTCTAACTTATAGACGAGAATAGACTAGCTCCTCTGCCATGCCGTATCAATGTTCCTTCTCGATACGGGTCAAGTGCACCTTGCAGGAAACTTGTGATGGACCGCTACTATCCTGGGTATACAGCTTCATGAATGCAAATATCCCTTAGTTCCGACCCGGCACCACGTTAATTTAGTCTAATGCCGGAAACTCTCTGAGCACACCATTATAATGTGGGTTGTGGTACATGCATACATATATGTGCGCTCGTATGCTAACCCTGTTTATTCCTTTAGACCAACCATGTAACGAGCTAAACCCTTATAACTGCGAGTTCAGTTTATCTCATAATAAGCAACTTACGGTAGTTTTTAATCTAAGTAATCTTCGCCAAATGCACATTTGTTAAACCATATGTTAATTATATAAACTTTGCCTAAACCTCATCTGTCCTCGGTCTGACCGTTAATTCTCCTGTCTTGCTTGTGGCCGTATTGAACGTTTTGAGAACCCTCTGTTCTTTCTCTTGTGCCTTCATATAAATTATTAGTTTTTAATAGAGTAGTAATTCTAGCCGTTATTTCAAAAATTAAAACCCTCCTTTCTACCCACCTATTTGGTTCTAACCTTCCTAAACTGTCCTAACCAAAGCATAGAAACCTCCCGAACTACTAGCACAACATCCCTGTCTGCCCTCTTAAACTAACTATTATTATTATTATACCATTAGGCGTTTCCCTTTCGGGTTAGGCGTGAATTGCTCGGTTGGAAAGTAGTATTGTGTGAATGTGTATATAGGTATAGGGTACATAGGTATATAGGTGTAAGGTATAGTTATTTTAGATTGATCTAGAATTGTCGTGTTATTTATTTAAATGACACGTTCATTCCGCAACACTGCTCCGAGCCAGGTTGCTGATCAATGTCTCTAGCGATCACCCCACGTGGAGAGCCTCCCAAAATTGTTTTGTGTGGTTCCCCACTTGGGCCCATTAATATTCAAGGTCTTTGTATCAGGCGTCATTCACTCTACTCACATTCTTTTTATAAACTATTTGTCGCCAAACTTTTCTGTCCTGGCATACTACTCTAGCTTCCTTCACGTCCATGCATTTTTTCGTACAAGCTCTCGTGTTTCTATGGCTTCTCATGTCTCTTCGAATTAATGTCTCATTCACAGATTCTAACCATTCTTTCGGCGGTCTACTTCTGGGCATTCTGTTACTTACTTTACCTTTATACGCCTGTTTGGTCAGTCGTTCATCTTTTAATCTTTCAAGATGTCCGAACCACCTTAACTGATTTCTTTCCAATATATCAATTAGTGTCTCCTCTGTACCACATGCTTTGAGTATCATCTCGTTTCGGACTTTGTCCATCAGTGTTTTCCCGCATAGCGTGCTCAAAGGTTTCATGCCAATCGCGTTCATTTTACTCTTGTGCTTTTCTTGACATGTCCATGTCTGGCTACCGTATAACACAGCCGGTAAAAATAAAGTATAATATATTGTCATTTTATTTATTTTTTTTTTTTTTTTCATTTCTGAGAATGGACCCTGCTCTACCGATAACCTTTTTACCTTCATTAATGGGCCTATCTGACCCGCCATACATTTTTCCGCCGCAAGTGAATAGGCTACCTAAATATACGTATTTGTCAACTTGCTCTGATCTCTCATAATTCAGGACAATTTTGCACATTGTTTTCTCAATTTTTCCTTCAAATACCATTACCTTTGTTTCGTCTACGTTAATTTTGAGGCCCATGTTCTTCATGTTTGTATTAAGTTTATTCAACATTCTTTGCAGGTCCTCGATTGATTCTGCCATGAAAATCTTGTCATCTGCGAAAGCCAAACCACGCACCTTCACTGTTTCGAGATCTACATCTTCTTCGTCGAAGAGGGCCATTCTTAGATAGTTGTCCATTAATAGGATAAATAGCCATGAAGACATAACGCAACCGTGTCTAACACCCTGAATAATACCGAACCAGTCACTCAGTTTTCCATTAACCCTTACACTCGCTTTACTGCCTGCATATATTGTTTGTATTGCTTGTAGGAGCCATCCATGGACTCCGTACTCTTTAAGGAGTTCCCAAAGGTTACTTCTATTTACCTTGTCGAATGTTTTTTCTAGGTCAACAAATGCACAGAAAACTTACTTTTCTACTCTTAAGCTTTTTTCTGTGATCTGTCTTAAGCTACATATCTGATCTGTGCATGATCTTCCTAGCATAATTCCACTGCTTTTACCAAAAGCATAGACCCAAGCAATTTTTCAATATGTTTTAAGGAAAAATAGTACAATATTGTACTAAATATACTACATTAATCAAAATCATAGACGCGCATATTTTATATATATATATACATTTTTTTAAAAAGATTTATAGTATTGCACTAAATAGAATACCCCAATCGAGATCCTAACTAAAACTAAGGATCGTACAGTATTGTATTACTAAAAATACAACAATGATTAAAAACCTTGACGGAAATTTCAAGCACTAGTTTTCTTGAACAAATGGCATATTATATTTCATTATCAGGTAAAAGGGCCCATTTGGTCGATTTCAGTTTAGAACATATTCGAGTACTTGTGATACAGTGTCAAAAATATCAATTTTTAGTGAATGATGGACAATTATACTTTAATATATAAGATGGAATGTTGTAGACCAGGGTCCAAATATAGAGTTAAAGATGTAAATAAGTATAAAGGTGTTATTAAAGGTGTTATAGGAAAATAGGCAAACCTGGCATGAAAACACTCGTGTTTATGTATGTCTACAACAATTTCAAATATACGACTATTTCCGTCCAGCAAACGTAGTCCAAATTCTTAATTTATACAAGCTTTTTATATATTCTTACACTTAAATGATAACCAGGTTTGCCTACTGTCCTATAATGTAATATCTTCTGAGGAGGACTATCGACGAATAGACGAAACGTCAAGTTATACTGATAGTCTCTCAGTTCTCAACTAATTATATTAATAAACTATTATATTAATTAACTATTATATATTATTAAACTATTAGTAAACTTCTTCCACCAGAAGTTCTTGATACCATCTGCTCTTGCAGCGGAGAAGTTCCCCGTGCCCCTCCGGGCTTTCTTCACCTCTTCGGCAGTGATCGATAGAAATTACTCTTCAGATGATTGTAAGGTTGTCACAATGCTCCTTAAAGCGAATTATATTTTTAGTTTTTAGTATTTCAGGCAGTCTTCTTAAGGCTTTCTCTTTCTAAAGGCACTTGTCTCGTTTTTCCTCACGACTCTCAGGAGTCTTTCTTATGCTCTGACGTGCTCATATAATTAAAAGTTTTACATAAGGACAACCACGGGATTTCACCGGGAGCGAGTGTCATTCTACAAAATTGCACACTTTCCGGGCAAAATCGCGGTAAAGTATCAGCTGTAACCACGTCTCACGGCCTTGAGATAGTTGGTTACAGTCTGCTATAGACTCAATACATTCAGTTGATACGCAGGGATGTTTTTCAGGCTATTAACCAGTGAAAGCTTCTCATCTTCAAGAGCGTTGATGATCAGGACGACTAGCTTAACCGAATATTCCGGACATAAGCGTCGCAACTCCCTTATAAGGTTTTTATATATCTGTCTTCTCATTCCCCTTGGCTGAGATGTTTTTATCGGCTGGTGCCGAAAATTCGATAACGAACATAATTCGTTGCTCGAAGTCAAGGAGAACTATGTCAGGCCTTGAGTGCGCAACAGAAAAAATTGCCGAGACTATCAAGTTCGAGTATATGTGGCATTTCTCATTTTCGACAATTGAGTCTATTTCCCTAGGAAATACACTTATTGCCGCATTGTGCATTTGGATGTACGTCGTTCCCGCATGAGTTGGAAAACTAGATAGTATGTATAGTAAAGTGAAAATGACACCATCTTGACACACCAAAATAAACCCTCCGTAACACAGTAAAAACTCTGGGATATATTTTACTGCAGCTAATTTCAAGGGGTTCCATCTCGCTCGGAGTTGGGGTACGAAACTATCGTCTATTATTTTTGCCGTTAAACCGTAAAAACTATTGACAGTAGGTGAAGTTTTGTACCCAAACTACATAAATACTATACGGGAAGAAAGTTCATAGTGTGGAAAAAGTTAATGTGTTTGTAATGTGTTTAAATATGTTTTGCTTCATTCCTGGATAAACAATATGTTTTCGTTTACGTTAATAGAATTTCATTATTAACAAACGTATTAATTCTTTTATAAATGTTTATATACGTTCTTAATATAATTACAAATGTATAGCTGCGTTGCTCCGTTTCAAATAACTTGTATTTATAAACAACGTTAAGATAGTATTATTCTCTTTTCCCGTTGCAAAATATAAAAATACTTAATTTACTTGCTAATTTGAAGAAGTCAATTGTAATAGTATTCTATGGAACGTCGATGTAACTCTTTACTGACAGCACTGTTCCAGAACAAAGTTGGAACAATAATAAGAGTCATGTCTAGATCATTTTGGCTGATATAGTGGTGATGGCAGAGGATGGAGAAGTGATGGCGGGCCTAATTACAGAATTCGATAAATACCTAGATGGAAAAAAGTTGAATATAAATGTTGAAAGGGCAAAGATAATAAGGTTTAGTGAATGAGAGTGAAGAAAAACTAGACTGAGAAATGGAAGTTAGTAATATTAGAAAAAGTAAATGAGTTTACATATTTGAGATATATCTCGAAAACAAAAGGAGATCATAGAGCTCATGTAAGAGAAAGGATTAAACAAGCGACATGGGTAATTAAACATATATGGGGAATAGGAAAAAGAAGGTTAAAAAAAGGGTAAAAATACTCTCTAATTGTGAATTATTCAGAAGTTGCTGATGAAATATTGTCAAATCATAAATAATAAATGAGAATTGGTCATTTTTGACCAATTATCACAACAACAACAAAATCCCTGAAGTAAATAAAGAAGGACTTATTATTTTTTCATTGCCAACTCTCACGTCAATGGATATATTTCTTAAGACTGTCGTCCCGAAAACTTGGCGGAACTGAAAAAGGGGATGATCTAGTCGTCCCAAAATTCAGAGATGACTAACCAAATTTATGACAATTATTTGAGTCTATATCCCGAATTTCGGGATAACGTGAAACTTCGATTTCATAAGAAACTGATTATCGTATCTTGAATACCATTTTCATTAATTTCAAGTTATTACCTGTTTTTTCAAAGTGATACAACGAATCATCTACCAATTTTAGATATGAATATTTTATTTATTGCTACTATTGAAAAACATTTTTTAATAATCGGCAATTAAGCAGTATATTTGGCTCGAAGTCTCGAAGGACCATTTCACTGTTCAAGTTTAATTAAACACAGCTGTTTTGACACGGGAACAGATAGTTCCTGTGGCAAACAATTCGAAGGCAGTTGATTTAACTGAAACATCTGCCGCCTGTGCATAATAAACTGCAGTACGTATGTCCTTGCCGCTTCGTATTTGATTTCAATTTTACTCATTTATACGCATCTGAATGCATATTTTACCGGCGATTAATTTTCTAATCTGGCAAATTCAGTTCTGCACGAATTGTCTTTTTTAACATGCAATTTTTTACATGTTGGTGAAATAATACAATACACGTGACTATTTGAACCAAAAACAAATTAATTTTCAAATAAGCCTAAACTCCTGCAATCAAGAACACTATATATTTACCACAGGTGAAGCCTTTATCATTTATGTGATATAACGCATTTTCGGTTTTATCCATCTAAAGTGTTTCCATTTTTAGTTGATTTTCTTCTAAACGTAAAAAAATATTAAAAGTAAAAAATTAAATTTTTGGAAAAACGACACAAGAGACGAAAGAAAATAAAAAAACAAAAGTTGTTCAACCGAAAAGGATCTACAAATTTGTTATAAATGTTATAAATAAATGTTATAAATGTTTCATAAAAACATTATTTTTTTACAGAATGCGCACTTTTCTTTTATTGTAAAACTCGACAATGAAAATACGTCTGCTTGAATACCAATGTATATTACGAATTGTAATAATATACATTTATTGAAAAGATATATATTTTGCAGGGTAGCTGAGAATAAAATTTAGTACAAAATAAGGAACAAATATTAAAGCAATCATGATAAATAAAATTTGTACTTTATTTGACAATATCTGAATAAGAAATCCCAGACCGAGGTAAAGCAATAAATGTAATATACATTTGATGTAATGGCGTCGAACATAATGTAGAATAGTTCTCATTTTGGACAAAATCGAGTTTTAGTTGTCGATGCTTTGACCATTGACTTTAAAGGGTCTGTGCCCAAATGCACGGGAAATACAAAGGCGGAGCGCGTAGCGAGAGGGAAATATATTATCGAGCGCGAAGGGCGAGATAAATATATTATCGAGCTCGAAGCGCGAGATAAATATACTATCGAGCGCGAAGCGCGAGAACAAACAGAGACGCGAACCCTGTCCCGCGATAATCTGTCCCAACCTACCCCGACTGTATTTTTGGTACACAACATTTGCAAAAAATTCAAAAATTTAAGGTTAGAAAAAATTCTCCAACGAATTCTGGCAGCTGTTGATATGCTCTATTCATGTTCATATGCATTTAAAAAATAAAAAAAATATTCGAGGACGATTTAACAAAAAAACCAACATAATAAAAAGTTACTCACCACCCTTGAAAATACATATTCGGCAATATTTTCAGTGAAACGCAATATTTTTACATCAAAATACACTGGTATATTACTTATCAGGAGCTTTGACCTCTGTATAACATAGGGCTCGATATGTTCAATATTAGTATTAAAACTCGCTTTGTCCCAACTAGCCCCGGTCTCCCTACGATAAAAAGAAGTAAGGTTAAAAGATTGACAATTGAAAAATCCTTTACTTGTAGTTGTTAATATTCTAAATTGGACCATGCTAATAGATAGCGAAGTCCATCAATAAAAACCATAACGGACACATTGAAAATTGTTTAAAAATTTTAAATTTGAAAAGGGAGACAGAACCAGCACCCGCGAGTGAAAGAAGATAAAAGCATGAAGTGACAGAGAATAGAATAACAGTGTCGTAGTGCAAGTCAGAAATATCGGGCTCCTTCTATTTATAATAAAAACTATTTTAAAGTCTAAGTAACAAGTTATTGGTAGATCAATTAATTTATCTGGAATTAACGAATCCTAAAATTATAAGGATATTCATGACCTGATGACAGGAGTATGCATCTAAAACATTGGATCTTAAATTAATGAATCTAGTATTACTTTGTATAATGGACTACATTTATTTAGATCAGTCATTATATTCAAGCAATTATTATCACCCTCCCTCTTAATAAAGAGCATTTCTGTTACAAGTCTTTTAAACTCATTAGGTTCATGGTGTAAAACCAATACATGTTCCCAGTCAAACCTATGACCTGCTTCAAACAGATGTTTCGCAATAACTCTATGGTTCTTTGGATTATGTCTAAAATTATCATGATGTTCTTTAGTTCTAGTGGCAATTAATCTGCCAGTCTGGCCTACGTAGCATATATCACAATTGAAACAAACCATTTTATATACTACATCAGTAAGCTGAAAAATATTAAGAGAATCTTGGTCTAGTTTTATGAATTTAGCCAGTTTGTAATCAATCCTAAATGTTGTTTTAATGTTGAATTCACTAAAAAATGTTAACCTCAAAAGACAAACTACCATGAAATGGTAAAGAAACAATACGTTTGAAATCTGCATTATGATCTAGATGTGAATTTGTTTGCTGTGGTAAGGAATTTTTAAGTTTTGTTACTTTAATCATTAATGTTTGGTTGAACAAATTCTTTTGGATAATTATTAAGTAACAGCATATTTTTAATAAAACTGATATTGGACTTGTGAAAAGATTCATGTAGGAGCAGTGTAGGAGCCATTACCAG
>CAKNWU010173860.1:0-13440 GCA_932072015.1 Andricus quercustozae | reverse complement strand
CACATAAAAAAATTATTCAAAATTGTATATTTAAAAAAAAATTGAATTTTTTTTTTCAAATAACCGATGTTCGGTGAAAACAGCTAGCATAAATCCACAATTGTAAACAATTTTCAAATCTTTTTTGGTTTTTTTTTTTTTATAAAAATACCGATATTCGGTGTAAAACGATAACTTAATCTAAAACTGTTACAAAATTGGGAACTTTTCCATTTTGACCTCATGTGTATTAAAATTTTTAAGTTTTGAGCATTAAGTTTAGAAATTAATTATTTTTGTAATGCTGCTATTAAAAATATTTCTTTCGTACCCTACAAAATTTAAATTTGTTATGAATTATAATTGCTGAATTCCTTCATTCCTTTAATATCTTAAAAGAAACACTATTTTTTACGAAATAAACGATCGGCCTAAAATAATTTTAATCGTTTTTTGAACTAGCTAAAAGAGTATTATATCAAAATTTTTTTGCTAAGAATAGTTAGAATATAATTTTTTTTAAATATAAGACTAATTTCTAAAGAACCCTGAAGTATTAAACGTACTTTCAATCCGGACTTATATTTAGCTTGCAAACACTTATAAAAAACTCCTAGTGGCTTACAATAATTAAAAAGTATCAATGTATATATTATAGATAAACAATTCCTTTAACAAAGCCTTTTAAATAATTTGAGTAGTCAAAGTCAATTATAGCCAGACACAAAATACGTGTTTCTACCAAGTAAATTTTTCTATTTAAAGTTTTGTCCCTATTAAAACAATTACTATAAAAGATATATTGAAGAAATAAATAGTGTTTATATTTTTATAATTTTTTTAAATTAACTTGAGAAATTATTTAGAATTCCCCTGAAAAATCAGAAAAATCTTACGAATCCTTACTTGGGACGGGGAAATTTAAACCATTTCTTACCTAAGTTTCATCTTTCTAGTTATTTTTGTTTAAAGATGCGAATCAAAACCTGTTTTTTCTGTTGAAATTAATTTTTATCATATTATAATCATTTTGTCATTATTTTTTGGATTTCTTTTTATCTAATACAATATAGATTCGAGAAGTAAACATTTTTTTAATCATGTGAATATTCCTTAAAATCCTATGCATTTCATGGATATCGTACATAATATTTTATAATCCCTTTGAATCAATTGAGCTCCTTGGAAATCCGTTGAAATCCTTTAAAAATTGTGGAAATCACTTCAATTTTTTTCCACTTCGCGAACTCTTTCTAAATCCTTAAAATCACTTGAAATCTTAAAAACCCCATAAAAAATACTTAAATTTTTTTAAAATGAGTTAATATCTTGATATTCCGTGGGCTATTTCGAAATTTAAAGAAAACACTCTAAATCTCTGAAATCCCTTTAAAATATATTAAAATCTTTAAAATCCGTGTGAATATTTTCAAATCTTTTGAAATCCCGTGAATTCTTTTGAAAATTTTGTAAATCATTAAAAATTTTCTTATTGATATGAATATTCCTTGAAATCCTATGCATTCTATGGATATGGTACATAATATCTTGCAATCACTTCAAAACAATTAAACTCCCTGGAAATCCATTGAAATCCTTCAAAAACTGCGGAATCTCCATAAAATTCTTTATGGTTCCGTGAAATCTGTTGAAATCCTTCAAATCGGTAAAAATTTTTGAAATACAGTGAAATATTAAAAAATCTTACAGGATTTCTTGTAATCTTTTAAATCCATTTTAAATTTATTGAAATATTTAGAATCCGTGGGAATTTTTCATAATCTTCTGAAATCCTGTAAAAAGTATTGAAATGCATTGAAGTCTTTTAAAATACATTAAAATACCTCGAAATTTCTTTGCAATTCTAGTAAATCTTTTGAAATTTGATAAAATCTCTTTAAATCATTGAAATAAAATTAAAATTCCCTAATATGCTTCAAAATTCGTGAAAATATTTCGGTTTCTCTTGAAATTCGTTGAAATGCCCTGAGTTTTTTTGAAAATTTGGTAAATCCCTTAAAATTTTTTAATTGTGTGAATATTCCTTGAAATCTTTCTCATTCCATTGATATCCTACATAACCTCTTGGAATCCCTTTAAACCGGCTGAGCATCATGGAAATCTCTTCAAATCCTTTAAAAACTATGGAATAGACCTAAAATTTTGTTTAGGTTCCGCGAAATCTCTTCAAATCCTTGAAATTCCTTGAAATCTTCAAAATCATATAAAATTAGCTTAAAATCTTTAAAAATTCGTTAACATCCTTGAAATTCCGTAAAATATTTTGAAATATTACGAGATATCTTGAAATTTGTATGTGTCTTCAAAATCCCTGGGAATCTTTCCGAGTCTTTTGAATTTTTCGAAGATATATTTGAATGTTTTTAAATCCATTAATATTCCTGCAGATTTCTTAAAATCCTTGTTATATAATATTAAAAAATCCTTTTAAATATCGTTAAACCTTTAGAAATTCCTGAAAATAGTTCGGTATCTCTTGAAATCCTTTAAAATTCCGTGATTTCTTTCAAAATATTTCAAAATCACTTCACTGTGATGGACATCCAAAATCTGTAATACCTTGAAATCTTTTGAAATCTCATTTGCAGTCAAAACAATTGATATAACCTTGATATATTGAGTAAAAAATATAGAACCTTACGCGGGAACAACATCTTATGAATCCTTACAATAAGGGGAGGGTGTCGAAAATTTTAAAAATCATTCTTTCATAATTACAGGACGCTCCTTTATCATATTATAACTTTAGGAAACGCTTCTAAGTTACACATCTCGTGAATGGATATTGGACATGGTGCGTGCTTATTAGTTTGACGACCCATTTGTGTAAACATCAAACAGGGTATTACGGAAATTGAAATGGCAGGTGGTAATTGTAATCGCGTGAGACCAGGTGCTTGGTAGATTAGTAAATTACCGTACAAAGGTGGTGCTTTGAGATGTCCAATGACCACATCAATCATTAGCGAATTTACTCAGCATCGATCTAGGCCAGCCGTAATGTAGTTCCAATATATACATGAACATAATTATTTTGATTCTACCTTACCACCTAATGAGTTCCTAATTATGGGCGTTTGTATGTAATTTACAAGAAGCTAAGGGACGACAAATCGTATATATCTGTATTGATTACATAAATTAGCAGAGGATAGGTTAATACACATTCCACATCCACCGGAATCTGGGACCTGTTCTGAAACAATTCCCTGTGACACCATCACATGGTAGATAAATCTGCATGACCATGATAAATGGTTATCAAATCTATCATTCATGATCAAGCTAATCCTTACTTTCAAAGAACATCAACATTTGACTAAAATTAAAATATTTTTCTGAAACAAAAGAAAAAACGCTAAACTCTGAAATATGAAAAATGGTTTTTCTTTTTTCTTACGGTCCAATATACAAACGAAAATTATTTAATGTGTCAAACATCGCTTATACACTTCTACGCTTCGGAAATCAATGCGAACCTTCATCAGGAATTTATTTTTCTAAAACTAAATTATATTATTTGACAAATCAAAGTTAAGTATAAGTCATGAACTTAATAATTATAAAATGCTTATTACCTGCGCTAAGTTTGTGTTGTCAACGATTTATATAAATGTAAATAATTTCGAAAATTAAAAATTTAACAGAAAATAATTCACATCGATTTTAAGTTTTTTTTGTTAGTAATTGAAGCCTCAAAATAAATGAAGAGACACCAAAATTGTACATAAAGTTATATTTAATTGCAGAAACCAATCATAATTGTTCGTACATCATACAACGGATGATACAAGATTTCTAATTAGGATTATAAACGATACTACATGAGCAACAATGAATATATCAAGTTTTCATTGAATCACGGATGAGGAAAGCTCATGAATTTTACAAAATTCTAAGTTTAGTTAGAAAACATTAACTAATTTAAATGCATAATGCATTGGTAAATCTGATTTTATTCATTGTTTCAGTGTAAAGATTTTAATTCTAATAAATTTATTCTATATTTCATATTTTATAAGTGTTATTCTCTCTTGCTAAAATTGTATTACTATTAAAATTTAAATTTAAAAAAAATGGTTCAAAATTCCAGGAGTTTTAAAACAAACCAGCTTTTTAATTTCCAATTTCACAATCCCTTTTATGCACAGCAATTTTTCTATTTCATCTCCCACCAGTTTCACCGATGTCAACTTTGTTGTAGCCAATACATTTGATTAAATATACCACGCCTGATAAATTTTAAGTCTTTCCAAAATCTTTTTCATTCAAAAAGAAATTATCCAGATTATGGTAATTTCAAAAGTAAACTTTAATGTGAAATTTCTTGAAAGAACATCTTAGTCTTTCAAAAAGACCTTAAACATAAGGCAGGGTAACCTTTAAATCTGTTTATTGTTGTTGTATTTTTCTCACGACTTTATTCGTTTGTTACTTTTACTTGTGCTATTGTAAATTTCGTGGATCCTTTTTTTATAACACGTCCCCAGGCAGAAAAATTATATATAGTTTATACATAGTGCAAAAAATTATGCATAATTTCCATTTGCTTAACATAAAAGAGATATAAGACAAATGAAAATTATACATAATATCTCGGATTATATATAATTTTGCTGCCTGTGTTTATATTATATAAATTTTCTTTTCCAAACTTTACGTTTCTTAATTTTATACATTTGTTTACTAATCCTTTAATTAAACCATTTTATGACTATAAAATTATAAGAATCGTCATCAAATTACCTTCAGGCGTTTTAATAATCATCAGATCTAAATAGTTTAAACAATGATTATTTTCAATTTCATAAGTGAACTGAATGGAATCCTGAATACTATTAAATGTGTTCACAAAGTCTAAAATTCTATTTAATGGAATAATCATGAATACATTAGCTAGTTAATGTTCATATAGTTTCAAAATCTAATTTTGATAGCGCACTCTTTTCTACATCTTCCAAAACTAAGTTGGAAACAATAGGAGACAAACAAGAACCCATCGGACAGCCTAAAGTCCGCTTGTAGAACTTATTATTAAATGAAAACACTGTGTTGTTAAAAACAGTTTAGTTAATACTAAGATCTCGTTTTTGGATACTTTAGTTAAGTTTCTATGCAAAATTAATTTTCCACCTATACAATCTAGAACCTAAAGAAATTTGATCGAACGTTGAACTGTAAGCCACTTGCTTATCAATATATCTCTTATGTTTCCATCTGGAAACAATATCATTGCATTTCTTTTTAATTGTGAGAACTAAAATATTTCTCAAATTTTTTTATAAAATATTGTTGTTTAAAATATTCTTTATAGTTTGATTGCAACTCAACTAATTCGCTGCAACCGTAATATTGCCTTTGCCGGCTTGAAGAAATAATAAATGTTCATGTTCTTTCTGGAAATTTCCAACCATTTAATAATTTTCAATTTATTGCTTCTACTATGATTTGTAATTATTTCAGTTATTGCTTTTTTAAGTTCAAGCTTTTGATCATCTAGTTCTGTATTCATGATACAATTTTCAATATTTTTAGCGATATTGTTCACAGAGATTTTATTAGCGTTGAACGTAACATGAAATTTATTTCAAAGAGTAAAGTTTCAGCTATCTCCTCCGAGATTTTGATCCTGTTTTTTAATATATTTTAAGTTATATAAGCCCCGTTCTTGTGAATTAAAAAATGTATGAATTGATTCCTCCTTAATATGTCTCATTAGATAATACTTCAAGTAATTAGAGTGATGATTCAAATCTTGATTGGTTTCAACATTATTATTTTTCAATACAAAAATAAAAACCAACCAATTTTATTCTAATTCACTCTATTAAATTATCCTTGACTTCTGCGCAAATAAAATAATGACAACATAATTACCCTTAAGCAAATACTGTAAAGTAGGGGTCCTCATGCTAAAAGTTGTAAGTCTAAATTTATTTATTAATTTTTATAATTACTGCGTTTTAAAAAGAAATATGAATCTAAGAGAATATAATTATTCATTGTCGTCAAGTTGTCTCTTTTCAAATAAAGGCATAATAGGGTAATCGGTACTAATACTATCTTTCCATAAAATCATTCAAAATTGTATAACCTTTGTATAGACTGTAAATATTTTTTTGTTACTTCTTTCAACAGATAACACTAGTTTACAAAATTAAACAAAATTTCTTCACATTTAATACCACTATTTTTTCCTATGTATTTTGGCTCGCTAAACTTGAAAATCCAATTAAAAAAATGGGTATGGATAGGTTTTCGAGATATGATTTTTTGAAATTTTTTGAAATTTTTTTCGGCTGTGGTTTGACATGTTAGGCCATATATCAAGTTATAAACGTCAGATTGGGCCGCACGAGATCTCAAATCAAAGGTAATAAAATTTCCAACAATCGCTTTCCAAAATAAAAATCGAAAATTCACTCTATCGCCATGCAAAAATAGAAAAATTCAAACGATGTCCAGTTTCTTATTTTTTATATATAAATCGCACTTTTAAGAAAAAAAAAGTTATTGATGAAGAAAATATATGCATAAATACCGGAGATATAAGCACTTGATTCAAGGTACCAAAATTTAAATTTTACTCTGTTTTTCTATTTTTTTCAATTTTTGTATAGAAAACATTTATTTAATTTATTTTATTCGTTTTTAATTATGAATTTCAATACTTCATGACTAAATTAGAAATAATTCTGGCCCCTGATTCTCCCAACAATCTTGTATCCCAATATCCTTGGTAGCGCTGTTCAATGGCTTTCATTTCTTTGTTTTTTCATTTTGTAAAGCAGTGTAATGAAGAAGTACATGTATTAAATAAATTAAGAATATATATTCCATACCAATTTGTGCATAATTCTTAAGCAAATCTTGTTTGCTTGTAGTTCGGGCTTTTATTGTTTCCAAGAAAATTGGAAACAATCAATTGGAATGATTTCCAAGCTGCAACCTCATTAGGTGTCAATAATGAGGGGAAATTTTCATCTTTGAGCACCTTTCTTATCTATGGACCGTCAAAGATTCTTTCTTCGATTTTTGCAATAGAAAGTCTTGGGAAAATCGATCTTAAATGCTGGAGCGCTCGGCTTTCTTTGTTTAACGCTTTTACGAAGTTTTTGAAAAGTCCAAGTTTTATGTGTAATGGTGGAAAAATGATATTTTGTTTCTTCACCCACACTAGTATCGAAATTTTTTTAGAATCGGAATCGAGAATTGAGAGTATCTAGTACTTAGTACTGGTTGCTCAAAGAATAGTATCGGTATCGTTTTTTCTCTCTTAAAATTTCGATCTATATATAAAAAATAAGAAACTACACATAATTTTAATTTTTCTACTTTTGCATGGCGATAGAGTGAATTTTCGATTTGTATTTTGGCGCAAAAAATGGACTTTTCTCATATATTTTGGTACAGAACACCTAAACTACTGAACAGATTGGGAAACAATATAAAGAGGCCTAACATGTGAAGCCACAGCCGAAAAAAATAGAAAAAAATCTCAAAAAATCATATCTCGAAAACCTATCCATAAAAAATTTTTTTCACGTGATTTTCGAGTTTAGCGAGCGAAAATACATAGGAAAAAATAGTGGCATTGAATGTACATTTAGGCTGTAAACTAGTGTCATAAGCGGAAACCATATCAAAAAGTCATTTTTAGCTTAGACTAACTGTTATGCAATTTAAAGGCCAATCACTTTTAAAATCAGAAGCCCGTGTGCAGATGTGCTCAATGACTATATTGCACTACATTTTAGAGTTCAATAATTAAATAATAGGCCTATGCTAATCATTATTGCGGGGCCAATCTTTGTGTTTTTCTAATATTATTACTCTAATATTTAGCAAGTTTTCTACTCATTTTTGTGCGTACAAATTTTTTTTAGTTAGCTAGTTGAAAAATGTACTGAATAATTAAGCACTTTCTACTGATAAAAATACATCAGAAAAAAATTCGAGAAGATCAAATATTGAAAAATATGTAGGCAAAAGAATTGAAAAATGCTTATGTGTAAATTTTTTAAATGTATTTTTATCAGTAGACAGATTTGGATTCCTTATTCTCATACAGTTTTTTCTAGTATATTATTTTCATTTCACAGTCCTGAGTTTTTTAAAAGTATTTTATTCAGGTAAACTAGAAAGAAATAATTCGAGAAACACAAAAATGACTATTTGAAAAACCCAATTTTTCTGTTTTTGTTTCCTTAGACGTTTAAATTTGTTTCTAATGTATTTTTATAAGTTGAAAGCTCCCAAATGTTAAAAACATTTTTTAATCTCAGTTAAAAAAGGATTATAGTGTAAAAAGCAAAAATTAAAACATTATTATTCACGAAAGTAATAAAATTTGAAAAGATAACAATTTTTTTTAAATATGTAGTTTGCATATTACTTCCGTTTTCCAAAATTTTGTTTCTATAACTAAAACTAGCATTTTTTTCTCTGATACGCCGTTTTAAATATATTATTATTTGTTTTAAATGTATTGAAAATCAATCAATATTACATTTTATTTTCCCCTTGAATGCGAACTAAATTTTCAAAATAACTCAATAAGAAATTCCAATTATTTTTGGTTGAAAAGTCTACAATTATATTTTTGGTTGAAAATCTTTCTAGGTGAACAATTTTATCATTTGGTTGAAAATTAACTTTTTTGTTGAAAACTCTTCTTGCTAGCTTAAAAATACAACTATTTGGTTGAAAATGCAACCTTTTCGTGGAAAATTAATTTGTTTTGGGTGAGGATTCAACTATTTTATTAAAAATTCATCCCTTTTGAATGAATTCAACTGTTTTCAATTAATTATTTTAATTTTTGGTTTGAAATATCAACTATTACATTTCTCTTTGAAAATTCATCTTTTTTGGTAGAAGATTCAACTATTTTATTGAAATAGAGTCCTTTTGACTAAATTTAACTGTTTTTAATTTAAAATAAAAATATGTTGTGTTATAAATATTAATTATTATATTTTTCGTTGAAATTTTATATCGACCAGGGTAGTAGTAATAAAAAGTGCTTTTAATAAAAGCTTTTTTTTAATCAGCAAAACTTCCACACTTTTTATTTAGTTAAAAGTTCAACTACTTTGTTGAAAATTCATTTTTTGGATTGAAAAACTACCTCTTCTGTTTAAAGTTCAACTTCCTGGGTTCAAAATTTAACTATTTTAGTAGTGCATTCAACTATTTCGCTGAAATTTAACTTGCATATTTGTTGAAAGTTCAACAATTTAGTTGAAAAATCAACTTTTTGGTTGAAAAATTCACCTCTTTTCGCAGAAATTTCAATTTTTTTGGTTAAAAATGCAACTATTTGGTTGAAACTTAATCTATTTTGTTTGAGGATTCAACAATTTTATTAAAAGTTCGTCTTATTTTTATGAATGCAACTGTTTTTAAATTTTCGTTGAAAACTCATATTTTTTCGTGAAAAGTCTCCTTCAAAAGCGTCTTATTTTCTAATGTTTTGAATTTGTGTTTATAATTCTTAAAAAATGAATCGAAATTTTTTTAAATTGGGGAAAAGCCGAATATTGGGTCAAAAGTCTCTATATTAGGTTTTTCATGGTATTTTTCAAATTTAAGGGGAAAAAAGAAGGATTAGGTAGAAAAGGGGACGGACTGCGATCCCTGTTGTATGGTAATTTAAATCTTTAATAGAAGCTCAAAGACAAATTCCACGTGGGTGTGAAAAATACTCTCATGTTAAAAGAATCTTTGACTTCTACGTGGGTGAAGGGTCGGTATCCAAGCTCATTGTCGCCTACAGCCCCCAGACGCGTGGGCTGACTTCTCGTTTAAAGTATTGTGGGTAATTCAAACTTTTACTGCCGAGGTGTTATTAAGCGCTATAATTAAGTGATAGTATATGCAACAGCGACACTGTTGACAGCGTGACGAGTTTGAAAATGCGAAGCATGTGAAACGATCCACTTAATTAAACACTCTCGAACCCAAGCTGTGCCTAATTTAATTCCAAAAATTGTCAAATAATTCAAGAGAAAATCTATGGTATTTTCATGTCATCAGAAGCTTCATTTATCCGAATACGAATTTTAACTCATTCCTGTTTTTCCTGATTATCGTTTAATAATATTTTTATTTCTCCAATTTACTGTTTGCCCTTCTTTTAATTTTTGCGAATTGCGGTTTGGTATTTTAACTTTCTTTTAAATCACTATTGTGCCCTCATTGTTACTCCCCGGAACTACCATTGCGCAAAGTTTTTATGATTCCTAAGTGCCATTTTTCATCATTTTCATTTATCCGAATTATCCGTTAAGATTATTTTCATTCTTCCAAAACCTTAAATTCATTTACATAATTCGCTATACGCCACATAATGCCCAGGATAACTAATCAACACGTAACAGAAACGTAATTTCAACTGAACACATTCTGCAGAAGAATAATGAGCCCAATTTCAAATTACGAAATTCGATTGTCTCACTATCAATTTCAGGCCATTATTGTATGCTAAATATGCTATAAAAGATAAAATTGAAATTAAAATTTAAAATTAGTAAAAGTAAACGCCATGTGCCTACAAAAAAGGGTTTCGTAGCCTATTAAGACTTCAAGAAAGTCGTCCGAATTCTCCCCTCCCATAATTTTCCTCCCCTATTACCCTTATTTCGCCGACTTCTCCTGTCCTCCCGTAATTCCCCTCTTTTTACTTCCACAACTTCCCCTCCCTTCCCATACTATCTATCCCCTTAATCCCCTCTTCTCATCCCCTTCCTTCCCATACTTATCACTCATCGGTTTCCCCTCTCCTCACTTCCTCTGCATTTCCTAGCCTACCACCTCCCTTCCTTGTCCTTCATTACTTCCCTCCCCTCACTTTCTCTATGTCCTCTACTTCCCTTATCCTCACTTGCTCTACTTCCCCTCCCGGCGAAAAAGTCGTTCAGATACTAGAAGTTATTGCAAAATATTATTTGTTAGCAAAATAAACATGAAAATTTGGTTGAATCAAAGAATTTTTGTTTGATTCAACAAAATAGTTAATTGGCTTGACGAATTTTTTGGTTGAATCGACCAAATACTTTATTTACCAAGATATTTGCTTAAAACAACCAAAACTAGCTGTGAATTCGATCTCGAGTGTATCCACTTTCTTTGTATTTGCTTATTTCACGAGCACTTTGCTTCCCGTTAGCAAATGGATTTGCTTCCCCACAGAGGAAGCATTAGTGATTTTTTAAATAATATAAAAACTAAATTTTTCATTTTGATCAGTTTAAAAATACAAATTTACCAAAAATACAAAATTACGAAATAATCCAAACCATTTTTAAAATGCACTGACAAATCAGACAAATCAAATTTTGTATTTAACATGGTAATTTTTCGAGCTGGAAAAAGGAACGGAAAAGTTCTGTCGCACCCTATCCCTTTCCCAGCTTTATGATTTTTTTACAAAAATTATCAGAATTATTTTATTTGAAAATTTATGATCAAAATTGTATTTTCTATTCATGCATCCAGTTTGAATTATGTCGATGAAAAAAGTTTTTCTCTTTAAAACAGATCTTTCAAATATTATAAATGGGCATAACTGCCTTACTCTTCAATAAAGTGTATTAATATTATAGGTCAATCGATTTGCCTTAAATCAAAGAGTCTATTTCGTTCTGACATAAATTTTGAATTATGTTAGTGAAAAAAGTTTTACTACAAAAAACCATTTTTTCAAATGTTATGCATTTCCATAGCTTCCTTAATCCTGAATGAAATGTATCAATATTATCGGTCAATCGATTTGCATCGAATCAGGGAATATTTTCCGTTATTGCATTAATTTTTAATTATGTTCATGAAAAAAATTTTACTATAAAAAACCGGTTTTTCAAATCTTATGCATTACCATAGCTTCCTTACTGTTCAATAAAATGTTTCAATATTATAAGTCAATTGATTCGTCTCGAATCAACACATCTTTTCTATTCTCACATCAACTTTAAATTATGAGAATGAGACCATTTTTACTATGAAAATCGATTTTTATTATAATATAAATGACCATTACTTATGTACTCTTTGATAAAATGTTATATTAGAGGTCAATCGATTCGTGTCGAACTAATAAATCTTTTATATTCTTACATCAACTTTGAATTATGTTAATGAAAAAAGGTTTACAAAAAAAGCCGATTTTTAAAATATTATTAGGTGCTAAAAAAATGCAATACATATTTTCAGAAATCCTTTGGGCAGTTTCAAGATATTAGTGGTGAAAATAGGCCCTCCAAATTTCATCAATTTATCTGCAACCGTTTTCCAGTTATCGCGTTCACAAAAAATTATGATATCCACACACACATACATCCGGACTATTGCTTAGAACATTGTATTACACATTTTTAAATTGAGCAAGGTTTAATTAAATTAATTAAATATTTGTTAAATTTTACGATCACAAAGCTTCCTCTATTAGGAAGCAAAAATTGGTTAAGTCAACCAAATATTTTGTTGTCCGCACGATAACCATATTAGATGCTTGAATTGAAAAAAAATTTGGTTGATTCAAACAAATCATTTTCTGAGCGTAATAGTGTATGAACGATGTATTTTTCCCGCAGTAGTAAGCCCTTCAAATTTTATTTAGATCGGATACCATCTTTTGTGGCCCGTGACTTATTTTGAAATCTCTTTAAATCCCTTAAAATTGCTTAAAACTCCTGGAAATCCATGTAAATCGTTCTTAATTTCTTCAAATCTTTCGCCATTTTTTGAAATCCTTTCAAATCCAGTAAAACCTATGAACATCTCATGATAGCCTTTAAATTCCCTAAAAATCTTGTAAAATTCTTTGAAAAAATGTAATTCTCTCTGCAGTTGTACCTTAACATCTTTTAAAACTCCTTGAGATGTCATGAAATCCTTTAAATTTCGTGAAAGTACTTTGGAAATCGCGCCAAATCATTAAAAATACATTTAAATCCAGTTATTTATCATTCAATCTCTAAAAATCCCTTAAAAACTTTTAAAATCTGTAACAGTAGTTGAAACCGCTTGAAATATTTAAAATCCTATCAAAATCTCTTAGAATATTTCATAATCTAATGAGATCTCGTGAAATCTTTTAAATCCCTTTAAAAGTCAGTTAAATCTCTTAAAATCAATTTAAAAGCCTTATATTCTTTTGAAATCCTTGAAATCTTATAAAACCCCTTTAAATAAATTTAAATCTTCGAAATCCCATTAAAATCCCCTGAAATCCTTCAAAATTCGTGAAAATACTTATGTATCACTTGAAATCCTTTAAAATCCTTTGAAATCCCGTGATTTGCTTTCCAATATCTTAAAATTCTTTATAATCCTTTCAAATCCGTCCAAACCCGTTGAAGTCTCTTAAAATTAGTTAAAATCCTGAAAATGCCGTGAAATATTTCAAAATCGTATGAAATCTCTCAAAATTGTTGAAAT
>CAKNWU010173585.1:0-15630 GCA_932072015.1 Andricus quercustozae | reverse complement strand
GACGCCGACGCCGATTTTTCATTCCCGCCGGCGGCGTGAATATTATTTTATGGGACTGGTAATATAAATTTTGGTTTTATCAAGGTCACTTGTGTCATAATTTTTAATTTTTTCAGTGATTTGAAGGGAGGCAATTGGGATTTGTTCAGGTAAACGTGGTAGGGGACGTTTTCGGAGGTAGTTGAATATTATCATTAGGTTGGGAATATAACTCGGGGTTTTCGAAAGGTGACTTGTGTGATTATTTTAAATTACAAAAAGGTTGTTAAGTGTTTTGAATGAACGTACTATGGAATTTTTTTGTTAAAATGTCAGGGGTGATATTGGGAGTTTTTTAATATAATCATGGCGTTAGAAATATAACTTGGAGTTTTCTAAAGGTGAATTGAGTGATTCTTTTAAATTTGTTTCAGTGTTTTGCATGAAGGAACTTTGGAAGTTTTTCGTTAAAAATATTAGGGGTGATATTGGGAGTTCTTGAATACTATTATGGTGTTAGACATATTACTTTTGGATTCATAAAGATGAATCGTGTGATTATTTAAAATTTACAATTTTGTATAGGGTTTTGTGGAAAGGCACTTGTAATTTTTTCAGGTAAAAGTGGTAGGGTTGGTTTTTTGTGGGTTATTGAATTTTATTATGGGAATAAGAATAGAACTTGGAAATCTCTGAAGATGATTTGTGTAAAGACATAAAAATCATAAATACATTAAAACATTGAACGACTAACCGAACTGACCTGTAAGTGAAGTTCGATTGTAATTATACAAGTTGTCTCGTCCGAACGTATGACTAACTTAATTAATTATAAATTAAATTATGTATGACTAACTTCGTTTATTTTTAAAGCCTAGAAAATGCATCCGTACTTAAAGAAAGACTATACTATGTTAATGTTGGGGTTAATATGTATATTAGCCGTAGGTGGGCTTGATCTTTTCTGACAAGACAACTAGTATTACTACGATCGAACTTCACTTACAGATAAGTTCGTTTAATCGTTCAATTATACCACATTATCTCGTCCTCAAGATCAAAGAATGTATTTGTTTAAAGCTAAATACCATTTTATTTGTAATATAAACCAGGAAATAGTATACTTTTTCATTGAATATACGTAAAATAATTATGAAACTCTCGAGTAAACCATCGTTAAATTCTTATCCGATAACATTGGAAACAAAATCAAAATCTTCGATCAAAGGTTAATTATTATACCATGCGAAGACTCTTGACTTTTCGGTCCATCGTGCAGCTTTCCTAATTGTTTCTACGCTACAACCATTGCGTTTTGCTGCGGAAGTTGATGCGTGTCTAGTACTGTGTGCTGTATACACAGTAATATAGATGCCACTTTTCTTCAATATTTCCTTTATTTTTAATTTTCGCGCCTCGATGCGAGTCACATCTATACATTGCGATTGATTATCATAGATCGATTCTTTCGTATAATATTGGAAGAAAGAAGTTAGTCTTGTATCAGCCAAACTTGAATAAAATGTTCTTCACATTTTCTTATGTAAAGTGGCCTTTTTATCTACACCTCGACCACCCCCTTCTGTTACTACACTTCAGACTAATTGCATTGGCATTGGAAGAAGGTTAGCGGTCCTTGGTCGACAAAAGATTTCGGCTGTCGAGGTACTCGCAAAAAATGACTAAAACGTCGTAAAAAAGGTTGTAAAATATAAATTAAGTGAATATCATCTTTTTATTGATAAAATATGGGTTCTTTTCTTCGTCCATCTTTTTCTGTTAAGTTGATAATTGAGCTGCCGGATCGAATAAGGGCACATAAAATTATTTCTCCGGGAGTGGGAAGGCCCCTGGAGGCTTTCAAAAACATTTTCGAATTTTAATTTTTAAAGACTATATCTAGATGTAGAATTTCATTGCGAAACTTTATTCCCTGAGGCAAAAAGTTGCAGCTTTTTTAGTTTTCTAATTAAAGCCAAAAAACTGACTTTTTTGGAAAAATCTATTTTAATACTTTATTCACTTAAACTCGTGCTGAATCAGTCAGTTTTTAGAATTTTTAAATGAAATTTTCAGAAAATGTAGTTCAAAATGTCCTCCAACTGATAGAGCCAGAGGGGATTGCAAATTTATTTAAACAAAATTGTTGTTAACAACTTTCTCGCTGGAAGTTTTTTATTGCTGAAAATTCGCTCGATCAACGAAACGCTGGAAGTTAGAGAAGTCCGATAAGCGCCGCCCATCAGAAAAAAGTTAACAATTTTTTTATGATAAATTTTCAAATCCCTCTGGGTCTATCAGTCGAAGGACACTTTGATCTACATTCCCTGAAAATTTTATAGAAAAATTCTAAAAAATGACGGACTGAGCACGAGTTGAAGTGAAAAAAGTATTAAAATTTATTTTTCCAAAAAAGTAAGTTTTTTGTCATTAATTAGAAAAATAAAAAAGCTGCAACTTTTTGCATAAGGGAGAAAAGTTGCGCAATTAAATTCTACATGTAGATATAGTCTTTAAAAATTAAAATTCTAAAATGTTTGTGAAAGCCTCCAGGGGTCTCCTCACTCCCGGCAAAATAATTGTATGTGCCCTTATTCGATCCGGCAGCTCAATTTTACATTTTATGCTAACCTATGGACATTTTCTCGAATTCCCTTCAATTTGCTTGAAGTAATTAACTTCAGCATAAAAACTTGGTGTACCAGTGTCATCAGAAAAATAAAATAACATGAGAATTAAAAGCACAAATGGGTAATTAAATGTTCTTGTATTTGCAGAGCAAGGAACGCTAACGATAGTACGCCGTAGTTCTGGAAAGACTAGAACGAGCATTAAAGGGAGTTTTGAGAGTTCTACCCTCGCAGACAATCCCGAATATTCCCTTCGAGGCCAATCAGATGAGCTCGATGAGGTCCTTGACAATGTCGATCTCACGATTGAATCCCTGCCCGCCGTTGATACTCCAGATGCTTGCAATAAAGCTGCCTTCAGGTGCGTATCTTTTTGATTTGTCTTCTTATCCTTCCTTCCAACCAGAAAAATTCTCTCCAGTTTTCTTACTCTTTTTGTCTACATAACGTGCGCGGTTTTATTTCAGGAAATAATAATAACTTTGCTTTGAAAAAGCTTTATTTGATTGAAATTGCCGCAAATCGTCTTTGAGTCTCGAGTCATAGCCAATATTTTTGTATTTGAACAAGACAAAAACATTTTGGAAAAAGGTTATTATAACAATTGAGAACATCTTGATTAAAGAAACAATACCTTAACAAGATCCTGAAGGAGAGGGTACAATCCATACCTCCTTACTGTATATATTAACTTAAAAACATTGTTAATTTTTCTCAAACATATCTTCTGGATTTATAACTATTAAAATATTAATTTCATGAAAGCTCAAATAAGTTTGAATGACTTAATAATTTTGTAAAATTTTCAAAATTGTAGAGAAGATCGGATCACTAGGTCGTAATAGACATTGGATATTTTCAGTTATTTGAAAAAACATTGCAGCAATTCGTCTTAAACTTTACAGATGAATACAATTTATGCGAGCATACTATCTTCCAAAACTTGAACTGTCTAAATCCATTAGGAAATTAGAAAAATAAAAAAATAAAACTTCTTCTGAGATTATGCTAAATACCTTAAGTTGCATTTTGTACGTAGTTTTACAAAAATAAGGGACTTTAAACATATTTATGCTATATCTATATTATAATTATTATAAGTAATTTTCTTATAAGCAGCATTTGGATAGAAGTGAATAGGAAACAGTGGGTTGAACAATTTCTTAGGTATAAGTTAGAACACTTGAAGAGCATGGTAGCAGCACATTCTGATTTTTCATCGCTTAATAAAAGTAAACTGCGTCCTAAATTCATGATTTTATAACATTTTTACATAAACCGACTGTTATGAACATTTCCTCTCACAAATCCCTGAAAAATAACTTTTGTAAGGATGTTCAAAGTCAAATATAGTGATCCAGCTGCTGTGACTAATGTAGGGACTCGAATTAGACACTCTTGCTTCATACACAGAAAAAACTTTTGGCGTAACTTTTACTAAATTATATGGATTTGACGTGACGAGCGACAAATAAGAAAATTCCCTTTTTCACGATAAATGAGCCCACGTATTTTTCGGCGAGTTTAGCATTAAAATTCTCAATTTTATTCGACAAGTGATGCGTCTTTTCAAGTACCTTGTCGCCGATCTCGGGAGCTCATTTTCTGCGTCTTAAATTGTAGTGGCCCCGCTGCTTTTGGAAACTTCTTGCTATCTGTCTTCGGGCAAGTTCGAGTGCAGCATGTAGTTTTTCAAGACGGTGCTTATTTTTCTCTCTGGATGGTAATGCAGTTTCATCAGCAAGGCTGCCAGGTGTGCGTAATTCCCTGCCGTAGTTGGAGTAGGCCGGTAAGAATCCAGTGGAAGCGCTGGCTGCCGTGTTGTAGGCAAAGTGGAGCTCAGGTAGATAATGGTCCCACGTCTTCTGAGACTTCTTGATATTTTGAGCGATCATGGTTTCAATGACCCTAGTTGCTCGTTCGGCAGGATTGCACTGCGGTGAATACGGTGGTGTAAAGAGGTGTGCAAAGTGCAATTCCTGTAGTAGGGTCTTCACTACTTTGCCTATGAATTGGCAGCCGTTGTCTGATATTATGGTAGTCGGTCAAACGTGACAAAGGCAGATCTGGTCCTTGGTGCCGTTTACAATTGCCTAGCTGGTTGCTGTTCTTAAGGGGCGGACTTCTCCCCACTTGGGGAGCTCCCATACCGGATGCCACAGTCCTAGGGGGGGGGGGAGGTAGCCGAATTGCGACAGTCTGTGACAGAGGACATTGAGACCCCATTAACATAATGTGACAATGGAGGGGGAGGGGGAAGAAAATTCGCCAAAAAACTGTGACATCCTTTATGGAAGCTCCCTTGGTGAAACGGTCTTGCATGACCAGGAGCCAAGTGTTTACAGCGGTGGATCGAGGTAATGGTCCGATGAGATCGATAGAGACCATCTCCCAAGGTCGTTCGACGTTAGTGGCGTGCATTGTTTTAGCTGGAGCCTGCTATTGGGTCTTGAATTTTTGGCAACTTTCGCAATTTCGGACGTTCTGAGCGCCCATTCTTAACATCCCTGGCCAATAATGATGTCTGGCAAGACGAGCGAGAGGTTTGGCTACTCCAAGGTGTCCGGCTTTCGGTTCGTCGTGTACTTCTCGAAGTACTCTTTGCTGATCGCAATGTGGCACGCAGATCTTCCACTGTTCCCCTTGGAAGTAGTCGTTAAAGTCCAGAGTATGCAGTATATGACGGTAAAGACGGTTACTGCGGATGCAGTACTCTGGATTTTACGGCGGGATTGTCCGTAACAGCCTTGTAACGCTTTTGGTACCAGTCTTGATCTTCCTTCTGCGGACGGCGCAAGTTTCGTGGGTTTGTCTTGATAGGGTGACGACGATTGCATTGTCGGCTCCACGGCGGTATTCGATCTCGAAGTCCCATTGGCTAAGTTCCATGGCCCATCCAGCTAGAAGTCCTGATGGGTTGTCAATTTTATCTACCCATTTTAACGATAGATGATCGCTAAGGACTGTAAAATGGTATCCCTCGAGGTAGTCGCTCATTTTCCAGATGTCCCATTTGACGGTGAGACATTCTAATTCTGCAGCCGAGTAGTTGCTCTCAGCCTTGTCGACGGCGCGGCAGGCATAAGCGATGATGCGTTCTGTAGCTTTATCCATTTGAGTGAGAACGGCTCCGAGTCCTTCCCTGCTGGCATCGGTTTGAAGAATGAATTCTTTTGTCCAATCCGGACAGGAGAGCGCATTGAAAGTTTTTTGGTGGTCGTCCGTCCAAATCTATTTGGCGTTCTTTTTTAATAGCTGGTGGAGTGCTGCTGCTACTCGTGATACGTCCTTGATGAACCTGCGGTACCAAGAGATTAGTCCTAAACATCTTCGCGCTTCTTTCAGGTTGTTTGGTGTTGTTAAGCTCTGGGTTGCTGCAACTTTGTCTGGGTCGGTATGGGGTCCATTTTCATCCACTACATGTCCAAGGTACTTCAGTTTTGATCGTAAGAAATTACATTTGTCCGGATTTGGTCGTAATTTTGCTTCATAGAACCTGTCAAATACTTTTTGTAGGACGTGGATGTGGTCGTCGAAGGTCTTAGTGTAAATCACGATGTCGTCCAAATACGCAAAAGCGTGCAGTGCCATATCTGGAGTGATGCTTCTGTCGAGTAGCCGTTGAAAATTTCATGGTTGAGAATGAAGTCCGAAGGGCATGACGTTGAACTCGAAGAATCATTTACCTGTTACGGTGAATGCTGTTAACTGTTTGCTGTCTTCAGTGAGTTGAAAATTCAAATATCCGTTTTTGAGGTCTACTGAACAGACGTATTTTGCACATCGTAATTTGTACCGAATGGCATTTACTTGCGGAATCGGTTAGGCGTCCTTTTTTGATACCTGATTAAGTATCCGAAAGTCGATGCAGAATCTCGGTCTCCATCTTTGCGGGGTGTAATCAGGATAGGTGAGATCCAAGAGTTGCTTGATGGCTGGATAATTCCTTCGTTGAGCATTTCGGAGACTTCCTTATCAATAACCTCCTGTATGGCTGGATTTCTCGTTTGGTAGCGCTGCTTTAAGGGTGTTGGGTCCTCGAGGCGGATTTGGTGTTTGGCGAGAGATGTAACGCCCTTGACTGATGTTAAACGCTGTAATTGCTTCCTTAAGAATTCTTCGGCGAATATCTTTTCTTCAGGCCTTAGGTCGGAAATCGGTATGGGTCCTTCGGTGCTGCAGACTTCCCTTGTGCGGTGGTGTTAAGGTGGGAAAATTTTAACTCCGTTAATGCGGACATCAAGACCTAAAAGAGTTAACAAGTCGATTCCTAGAACTATCTTGTGGTTGAGGTTATGCAAAACGGAGGCTTCTGCTTCTATGGTATTTCCCATTGACTCCAGAAGTCCAGAAAGACAATCGTCATGCGGTGCCTCGGTACCGTCGGCCGTAGGCCGTAGGAGCAGACCGATCCTGTGTCCACTGCTGCGTTCATTGTAAGTTTGCCGATGTTGACTGGAAGGAAAATCCTGGGCTGTTTTGTTGGTGAGATATATCGGGCCGGGCTTGAGCTTAGTTGTGTCCTGTCCGTTTCTCGTTTCCCTTGTTCTTGCAGGAACAGTCTCGCGTAAGGATTCCGTCCTTTCCGCATTGCAGGCGAAATTTTCGAGGTCGGTTTTGGCAATGTTTCCTTGAGTGACCTCTTTGCTTACAACGCCAGCATGCTTCGATAGGATCGTAAGCTGGTTGTAGGATTTAATCTGGTCTTTTGTCAGTTTGTGTTTCCTTTGCTTGCTGGTATTGTGGTTCTTCTATTTCTTTGACCTTTTGGATTAGCTCGTTCGGTGTGTTGACGTCTGGGAACTGTAGTCCGGGCTTCATGTTAAAATATAGCGTTTCCATAGTTTTCTCGGATGTGAAGCCTCCGCGTCTTCTAGTCAGAGTCAATAAAGAGGTGACGAAATTTCCGATGGGTTCGTTTGTCCCTTGGTGCCGATTATAGATCTGTTGATCTAACTGTCGCAGCTCGGAAGGAGGGAGGTAGAACCTCCTTAAACTCTTTTCACGTTCTTGTAATGAGGATATATTGGAGGCGCAGTTGCGGTCCCAAAACTGTGCGTCTCCTTTTAGAAGTTCCGGAAAACCTCTTAAGATTTGGTTATCAGAGAAATTATACGCTTTCTGTAGTTCTTGTAGTTTTTCCAAAAATCAGTATACGTTTTCACCGTCAAAATGACAGTTCCATTTTCTCATGTGATCCTGAATTTTGGTAGACGCTGGCACTAATTCACCTTCCTCCCAAGTATCACGGAACTCTTTTTCGCTCCTACGGCGAGGTGGAACGGTCTGGTGGGTGGTGTTCGTCTCATTGTTAATGTATAATGGAGGTGCGGTGGTGGTTCTGGTTTCTTGCGTTCGAGGTGACGATGTTGCCATTCTGAGTCTGTTTAATTCTTCTTGCATGACTTCGAGGTCGTTGGTCCGGTCGAGGTCCTCCTTTTAATCAGGGTCGTCAGCTGGCTTATTTTCAAACAGGTCTAGGTTGTTTCTCACGTAAGCCACCACTTTGTTACGGAGCACCGCTGCCGTTCCTTGAGGGTCGAGGCCATATTTTCGTAGCTCGTCTTCTAGGTCATCCTTCCGGAGGTTGTAAATCCACGAAACGCCTGGTATGGTGAGACCGCTGCTTTTTGACACTTGGCAGAATACACAAGTAACTGTACTGCTAGAAGTTCACTACACTTGGTGTAGTTAGTAGTAATGTTTACAGCGCGTGGTGTTATTGACTGCTTAAGTTTTATAAAAGTTGAGTTTACTGGTAACACTTATTCACAGAAAGCGGAGCAGTTCGGTATCTGTCAGCGGTATCTGAGCAGATTTACACTTGCGGTACTGTTAACTCGCGGTCCCTTTATAAACCTGAAAATGGAAAACAGTTTGACCGTATCTGTCAGCGGTATCTGAGCAGATATGTGACCTCGTTCGAGGAGCCTGCGGAACTGTCTTTTTCGTCGGTATGATGCTAAATTTATATAGTTATGTTGAAAGTGGGAGGGGAAAAGAGTGGAAAAGGAAAGGAAGGGGAAGAAGGAAATATAGGGAATGGTATATGGAAAAAGGGGGGATTGATTCCGTTCTTAAAAAAAGTCGATGTCTAAACCTGTTCGGGCGCCATGTGATGATCTGAATTACTCCTCCCCACTAATTGTCTCATCGGACGCTTCAGTTTAGCCAGAGTCAGGCATTTAGAGACAATTAAAACAGATCTTTTGATTAACAAAACTATCAAAAGTATTTATCTCATACTAAACATTACAATCCTAACTTATAATCTAGTGTCTTGTGTCATGAGTGTGTGAACGTATGCGTAAGCGTGTGTGTGCGCATGTATGGGTCAATTACGGTACAATATGGAGCGTGTTTGTAACGAGCGCGACTCTAGCAGTTTGAGCTTGATGTCTCTTGAAAATTGAGAAAAATCCGATAGGAGGGAAAAGGGATCGGATTCCCTTTTATTTTCATTCCGTTTCCTGAAATTACAGAACAAGGGATAATGTCTCGAGAGTTAAAGAGAATTAATCGACAGTAATCGGTTTAACAATTACCCGCGCCCTAAATCTTTCCCTCCACGGTCAGTACGGTAATTCTGGAAAGAGAGCTTGAGGTAAGGAACAGTACGGTATGGTCGGTACGTCGGTAATATATCGGTAAGTCTATGATAAATGGTAATCATAGGTGCGCCTATAGATTGGCATTGATATCGGCTAAATTGCCATCCACAGGTGCGCCTGTTGGAAACGGATTTATTCCTCTTTTTAGTACTTTCAAACGGGATTTTGCGAAATGTCGGTTTAGTCGGAGATGGTGGTAAATGGTAACTACAGATGTTCCTGTCGTTACAGAAATTGTACACGCATTTTTACTGTCGGTAATCTCGGTAACGTCGGCAATGCGCAAAATGGCAACCACGGGTGCGCCCGTTGATTGATATTTCTACGGGCTTCGGAATTAACAATCGCAAGTGCACCTGTCGATTGGCAATTCTCATCCAGTGCGAATGACTTGAGAATGGCAAGTATAGGTGGGCCTATTCCATGCCATTCTCGTCGGCACTCCCACTACAATAGTTGCACCTATTTATAGGGAGAGCGCAAGAGTTTTCCCTGGACGCGAGCTCCCCGATCTTTTGATAAGATTTTATCCGTTAAAATTCATTTAATTAATTCATTCATTCATTATCCTGTAACGAGAGGTTACAGACTGGTGTGTTATCAACGCACACGTTGACCTGGCGCCCGTCGCTGACACTAACGAGCCTCTATCCCCACATCTAGCAAACCGACAGCTATCATGGAGACTAAACAGTTTTTAAGGACCGCACGGCACATAATGTCCAATAAGGACATTATGTGAAAGGTTTCAAAATGAAATGATGTTTGACTAATTGTTGTAAATCATTTTTTTCAGATCTGTTAAAGAAAAATGCTGTAGGGCAAGAGTGCTCATAGGGAGTCAGAAAACTCTAAACTCGTTTAGATGCTCATTTTGAATTTACCTAAAAAGCTCGACCCGTGGAAATAAAGTTTAACCCGTCAGATAGTTAAAACTCTCAGGATAATATGTGTTTCATCAAACAGTTAAGAGTAGTGATCTTTGTCTCAGTGAACCTGTGTAACTACATGTGCAACTACGTGTAATCATTTCTTGAATATCATTCATAATTATAAAGCCGAAAATATTTTTACCACAAATTAAAAAAACTTGTTGCCACAAATTGGATAAGCCTTATTGCGGAGAGATTGCAGGTACAGCAGCTTAAAATTGTTTTACTAGCTTGTTTTTTCTCAAGTACTATTTGAAAATTGGTCGTTAAATAACCTGACATTGCGACTTGTCAAATCATTATTTTCTTTTTTTTTAAACCTGAGTACGAGAAGCATATAAGTATAACTTTTGTAAAACACGTCAATACAATAAAGTCATAGATATTTATTGATTATAGTGCATTTTATGTCATAATTTTGTAAATATTCCTTTTGACTCCCTGCGTACACCGAACAACTGAGGGCACCTTTCCCCTACTTTCAAGTAGTTCCAGAGCTAATTATATGTTGGAAAGAAATTAAGAAAATGATCGTATGTTTTAAAAATTTGTTTGAAAAGCAGTAGAGATTTTTAAATTGCAAAATATTTTAAAATCTTGTTTTTGTAACCATTTTTGTTCATTGAACTGATTTTAGTAATTTAATTAATTCAAAAGGATTTTTGAATGTATTTTCAAAGATGAGGAAGATTTCAGGGTATTTCAAAAGAACAATGTATTTTCAAGGGATTTCAACAATTTGAAGGAACTTCAAAAAAATTTAGAGGTGTCGAAAATTTGTAGAGGTGCCTTAAAGATAACAACGATTTTTGATTATATTTCAGTACTTGAATTGATTTCAGAAGATTTGCAATATTCTAAAGTATTAAAAAAATTTCCAAGGCATTTTCGAAAGCTTTAAGAAGGTTTAAAAGGTCTTGAAATATTTTGGGGAATTTCTAATGACTCCAGGGAAATTTTTTATTTCAATAATTTGAAGGAAGTTCAGAGGATTTCAAATATTTTTGGCTATTTTTTAAATTTTCATTTGATTTTTAAGTGATTAAAAAATTTTAAGAATCCAAGGAATTTAAAATTGATTTCAGTAATTGATTTAAGAGGATTTCAAATATTTTAGAGTATTTTAAGAGATTCCAAGGCATTTTCAAGAGACTTAAAAAGTATCAGGGAATTTTAAAAAAGTTTTGAGGACTTGAACATTTTTAGATTATTCTAAACGATTCCTACGAGTTTTCAATTAATTCCACTAATTTAATTGATTTCAGAGGATTCGAAATATTTTAAAGTATTTTAGAAGATTTCGAAAAATTTCCGAAAGCTTTAAAAAGTTTCTACTTTCAAGTAATTTTAAAATAACTCACATAAATATTTAGGGAATTTGAGAAAACTCCAAAGCATTTCCAATTGGGAATTTTTTAGGGTGCTTCTAAAAATTGCAAGGGATTTTGAAGGGCTTAAAAAAATTCAAATTTATTCAGAAAAAAACGATCCCTCTCCTCTCACTTCAATGGGATTCAAACACCAGATCAACTGATTTCCGGTCAGGTGCTCTAACAAATTGAGCTACAGAGAGATCAGAGATAGATACTATTTTGCTGATATACGCTAATTTAGCAAGGTGTTACACAATCCATACTAAAGTAGGAATCTGTATTATCATCGGAGATGGTAATTATTATTAATCGGTTGAGAAATCCAATCACACGTACTGCGAACAATGGAAATCTACAATATAGATCAAAGTTGAATCCTCTAATACAGACAAATTATTTCGTCTTTACAGACTACATGAAGATATAAATTAAAATTTATTAAAATGCAAATTTATTCAAAAAAAAAAGGATCTGCCTCCTCTCACTCCACTGGGATTTGAACACCAGATCAACTGATTTCGGGTGAGGTGTTCTGAACAAATTGAGCTACAGAGAGATCAGAGATAGATACTATTTTTCTGATATACGCTAATAGAGCAAGGTGTTACACAATCAATATTCAAGTAGAAATCTGTATTATCATCGGAGATGGTAATTATTAATCGGTTGAGAAATCCCATCACACATACTGTGAATAATGGAAATCTACAATCTCGATCAAAGTTAAATCCTCTAATACAGCCAAATTATTTCGTCTTTACAGACTAGTTGAAGATATAAATTAAAATTGATTAAAATTCAAAATTATTCAGAAAAAAAGGATCTCCCTCCTCTCACTCCACTGGAATTCGAACACCAGATCAACTGATTTCCGGTCAGTTGCTCTAACTAATTGAGCTACAGAGAGATCAGAGATAGATACTATTTTTCTGATATACGCTAATTTAACAACTTATTACACAATCAATAATAATGTAGGAATCTGTATTATCATCGGAGATGGTAATTATTAATCGGTTGAGAAATCTAGTCACACATACTGTGAATAATGGAAATCTACAATATCGATCAAAGTGAAATCCTTTCATACAGAAAAATTATTTCATATTTACAGACTAGATTAAGATATAAATTAAAATTTATTAAAACTCAAATTTATTCAGAAAAATAGGATCACTCTCCTCTCACTGCACTGGGATTCGAACACCAGATCAACTGATTTCCGGTTACGTGCTCTAACTAATTGAGCTACAGAGAGATCAGAGATAGATACTATTTTTCTGATATACGCTAATTTAACAACTTATTACACAATCAATATTAATGTAGGAATCTGTATTATCATCGGAGATGGTAACTACTAATAGGTTGAGAAATGCAATCACACATACTGTGAATGATGGAAATCTACAATATCAATCAAAGGTAAATCCTCTAATACAGACAACTTATTTCGTCTTTACAGACTAGATGGAGACATAAATTAAAATTTATTAAAATTTAAATTGATTCAGAAAAAAGGATCTCTCTCCTCACATTCCACTGGAATTCAAACACCAGATCAACTGATTTCCGGTCACGTGCTCTAACAAATTGAGCTACAGAGAGATCAGAGATAGGTACTATTTTCTGATATACGCTAATTTAGCAAGTTATTACGCAATCAATATTAATGTAGGAATCTGCATTATCATCGGAGATGGTAATTATTAATCGGTTGAGAAATCCAATCAGACATACTGTGAATAATGGAAATCTACAATATCGATCGAAGTGAAATCGTTTCATACAGAAAAATAATTTCTTCTTTACAGACTAGATACATATATAAATTAAAATTTATTAAAACTTAAAGTTATTCAGAAAAAAAGGATCTCTCTCCTCTCACTCCACTGGAATTCGAACACTAGATCAACTCATTTCTGGTCAGGTGCTCTAACCAATTGAGCTACAGAGAGATCGGAGATAGATACTATTTTTCTGATGTACGCTAATTTAGCAAGCTGTTACAAAATGAACATTGAAGTAGGAATCTGTATTATCGTCGGAGATGGTAATTATTAATCGGTTGAGAAATCCAATCTTACATACTGTGAATAATGGAAATCTACAATATCGATCAAAGTGAAATCCTTTCATACAGGAAAATAATTTCTTCTTTACAGACTAGATGGAGATATAAATTAAAATTTATTAAAACTTAAATTTATTCAGAAGAAAAGGATCTCTCTCCTCTCACTCCACTTGTATTCGAACACCAGATCAACTGATTTCCGGTCAGGTGTTCTAACCAATTGAGCTACAGAGAGATCAGAGATAGATACTATTTTTCTGATATACGCTAATAAAGCAAGGTG
Source organism: Andricus quercustozae (assembly GCA_932072015.1). Classification (NCBI taxonomy): domain Eukaryota; kingdom Metazoa; phylum Arthropoda; class Insecta; order Hymenoptera; family Cynipidae; genus Andricus; species Andricus quercustozae. The sequence goes on along the minus strand of CAKNWU010173585.1, from coordinate 1,748 downwards.
TTACACAATCAATATTCAAGTAGGAATCTGTATTATCATCGGAGATGGTAATTATTAATCGGTTGAGAAATCCAATCACACAGACTGTGAATAATGGAAATCTACAATATCGATCAAAGTTAAATCCTCTAACACAGAACAATTATTTCGTCTTTACAGACTAGATGGAGATATACATTAAAATTTCTTAAATTTCAAATTTATTCAGAAAAAAAATCTCTCTCCTCACACTTCACTGGGATTCGAACACCAGATCAACTGTTTTCCGGTCACGTCCTCTAACCAATTGAGCTACAGAAAGATCAGAGATAGATACTATTTTTCTGATATACGCTAATTTAGCAACATATTACACAATCAATATTAATGTAGGAATCTGTATTATCATAGGAGATGGTAATTACTAATCGGTTAAGAAATCCAATCACACATACTGTGAATAATGGAGATCTACAATATCAATCAAAGTTAAATCCTCGAATACAGACGAATTATCTCGTCTTTACAGACTAGATGGAGATATAAATTAAAATTTATTAAAATTAAAATTTATTCAAAAAAAAAAGGATCTGCCTCCTCTCACTCCACTGGAATTCGAACACCTGATCAACTGATTTCCGGTCACATGCTCTAACCAATTGAGCTACAGAGAGATTAGAGATAGATACTACTTTCCTCATATACGCTAATTTAGCAAATGTTACACAATCAATATTCAAGTAGGAATCTGTATTATCATCGGAGATGGTAATTATTAATCGGTTGAGAAATCCATTCATACATACTGTGAGTAATGGAAATCTACAATATCGAACAAAATTAAATCCTCTAATACAGAAAAATTATTTCGTCCTTACAGGCTAGATGGAGATATAAATTAAAATTTATTAAAATTCAAATTTATACAGAAAAAAAGGATCTCTCATCTCTCACTCCACTGGAATTCGAACATCACATCTTCTTATTTCCGGTCACGTGCTCTAACCAATTGAGCTACAGAGAGATCAGAGATAGATACTATTTTTCTGATATACCCTAATTTAGCAAGATGTTACACAATCATTATTCAAGTGGGAATCTGTATTATCATCGGAGAGGGTTATTATTAATGGTTTGAGAAATCCAATCACACAAACTGTGAATAATGGAAATCTACAATATCAATCAAAGTAAAATCCTATAATACAGAAAAGTTATTTCGTCTTTACAGACTAGATGCAGATATAAATTAAAATTGATTAAAATTTAAATTTATTTAGAAAAAAAGGATCTCCCTCCTCTCACTCCACTGGAAGTCGAACACCAGATCAACTGATTTCCGGTCACATGATCTAAACAATTGAGCTACAGAGAGATCAGAGATAGATACTATTCTTCTGATATACGCTAATTTAGCAAGATGTTACACAATCAATATTCAAGTAGGAATCTGTATTATCATCGTAGATGGTAATTATTAATCGGTTGAGAAATCCAATCACACATAATGTGAATAATGGAAATCTACAACATCGATCAAAGTTAAATCCTCTAATACAGAAAAATTATTTCGTCTTTACAGACTAGATGGAGATATAAATTAAATTTTTTTTAAATTCAAATTTATTTAGAAAAAAAGGATCTCTCATCTCTCACGCCACTGGAATTCGAACACCAGATCTTTTGATTTCCGGTCACGTGCTCTAACCAATTGAGCTGCAGAGAGATCAGAGATAGATACTATTGTTCTGATATACGCTAATTTAGCA
>CAKNWU010173569.1:1249-13111 GCA_932072015.1 Andricus quercustozae | reverse complement strand
TGGCAAGTATAGAGCGAGATGAAACGGAGCACATGTCAAGAACCGAACAGGCCTTACACCGTAGTCTTTTGGAGACCAAAATATGACTGTTAGGACAAATTTAAAAGAACGCGTCACTATACCTACATATACGCTGTCTTCAGTTGGCATTTTATTCACGAGGGCAAGAGGATAGGAAAAATAATCGGACGTGATAAGCGGATTATTTTGATGGAAAATACATCAACCCCTATTGCATTAGATTTCACCTCATTTAGCTTTTTCGTGAACAATTCAGGAGAGATGTCCGGAAAAAAGGTTAGTGTTATTAGACGTAGGCGGGGGAGTACGTCCCAGGGTTAGCGGATCTGTTCCAGAAAACGGCAGGGTTTTAAAAGTATTTCAGAGAACGTTGGGACTAAAAGACGAGCCCGGAGAAACATGCTTGTGAGGTATCAAAACCAGTCACCTTAAAAGAAGCCATACATTCTCCTTTTTGTACCTGTTTTTTTCACGAAATGAGGAAAGTGAAGAAGCGAAAATTTATCAAAAGCTTAGGTCAAAATTGAGGTCAGGAAGGTAATCTTAGCATTGATATCCTGTTCAATAGCATATTATGACCCAAGGCCAGAAAGTTGGATTTCCGGGCGTGTATGATATGAATATCACGCACGCCAGGGCATCCAATATTTCTGGCCGTGTGTCGTACACTATTTTTCTTCATCCACAGCCGAAAGTACGTTTAGTAATAAATGTTTTATTAATCAAATGCGTTGTCGGCTGCTAGCTCTGATGCTTTTTCTTTTGTGACCTGCATCAACACGCGCTCCCGGCTGCCTCGCGTAGCGCCGCCGCGCCGTTGCTCTCGGTCAGCTGAACGGATGCACGGTATTCGGTCACCGGCCCGACTTTTGCGAAGCCGTGGCGGAGCCGAGGTTTTGCTGGTGGGGCGGGTATCAAAAACATATTTTTTTATACTTTTTTTAATACTACTTCCTCGTCCACAGAACCTTAAGTCGAGGAGTCAACCATTTTTGAGGTTTTGTGCCGACTTTTTATGCACAAAAATCGCAATAATATTAAGGCCATGTGACGAGTGGGTCACGTGACCGGCTTCCTACCTTACCGACACTTTTGTTTATTCGTAAACTTATTTTCACACGAATAGCCACATGGAGTTGAAAATTTGGGATAATAAATAAGGACTGAGAAACGCAGCTCTGGACCTACATTTTTATAATTATGAAAAAAAAAACTAAATTATTCGCAAAAATAACTTTTTTCTTAACTATGAAAATTTAGGACCAGAGCCGCGTTTCTTAGAGCTTCTTATTTATTATCACAAATTTTCAACTCAATGTGGCTATGATATAAAGAGTGTCGGTAAGGTAGGAAGCCGGTCACTTGACCCACTCGTCACATGGCCTTAAACGATCAGTTTTAAGGTTGAACACACCGACGCTCTCTTTTTTCCATTCACCTGTCAAGACAATTCTTTTTCGGTGGCTAAGTACACAATAACATAATACTGAGTGAGAGTTGCTACGTCAGGTTGCTACGTCAGCAAACCACAAAAATCTCGCAGCCAATCAGAGATCGCGTCAACTGTAGCAGGCCGCAAAAGCCACTGTTCCCGGACAGAAATGCAGCCGGGAAGACGTACGTTCGGCTAGGGGACGAAGAAAAATAAATTTTTCCCATTCTTATAGGGGTCTGAAAGGTGCTTGGAGTAAAATTATTGGTAAATTTAAAATTTATTACTGATAATGGGGTGTTCGTCGAAGGGCTAACATTTGTCGATCTTCTGTGGAAGGGATGGAATTTAAATCTGTATAAACTTAAAAGGTATACATGGAAAGAATAATAATAATAGGGTTCAACATAATATAGAATATTTCCCATCTGTTAGCACCCAATACTCGTTGTTAATTACAATTTTCACATTATTTTTGTCATTCATTGTAAGCACATTGAGCGAACTTGTGTTTTTAAACTCCTAATTTGCCAGACGAATTAGCATGCTTTTAGCTGGGAAAAAGGCCACCGTTCTCGACTGGCCGGGAAATACTCCAGATCTGAATCCCATCGAGAACTTTTGGGACTTCGTGAATCAGAAGTCAGTAAGCATGCTCCTGCAACCAAGCAAGAAATAATCCGGATATTCAATCACACTTGGGAACGTTGCCCAGAGATAGAGAGAAAGATTAAACAGTGCATAAATAGTATGCCTCGTCGCACTGAAGCTGTATTATCTGCCACGCGAAACGAGATATCGATTTAAAAATTTACGAAATTAATTAAAAGATACCAAGAAACTTTTGTATGGTTCTAAATTTTGAGGTGTTCAAGAAATATTGTTTTCAAAAATAAATATTGTTTTATTCTAAAAATGTAGTACGATGTAAACTTTCCTAAATGCCTGTGATTTACTGTCTCACTCCGGTAAGGAGGATTTCATTAAAATCGATAGGCGATTTACCAGTCTAATGCGAATGAAACAATTATGCAATCGATATGAAACCTTGATTCTGCATTTTTTTAATCCATGAAGTGAAACATGAGATGAAAAAGATGCAATAAATTTCCATCTTAATATTTCGACATTTTCTGAATACTCTTTATTCATAAAGGCTTTTATCATCAATCGACCAAGAGGATTTGCTGGGTAAGACCAAATGCATTCACTAAGGATCCACCACACACTGAACAAGTCAAAGTCAGGGAGCATCAACAGTTTCTCGCTGACCCATCCCGCCTCTTCAGCAATCCCCCTTTTTCTTCCGACCTCATAACATCTAAGGAGGAATGTCCACCAGTCACTGACGAAGAGGTGAAGAAAGCACTGAGGGCACGAAGAACTTCTCCCCTTCATGACCAGCTGATATCAAGATGATATAGGAAGCATACTTCTACGCACCAACATTTGATCCGCACCTTCACCTCATATTCAAAGTTGAAGACGCCCATTCCGCAGTGGCTGGTGTTAGGACGAACTATACTCTTGCCGAAGAAAGGCGAGTTATCTAACCCAGAGAACTACAGGCCAATAACTTATTTAAACACGCTGTATAAGATCTTTACATCTATCATAAACGACAGGGTTTTTCGAAGAATTGCGCCTGTGTAGAGAGATATATGAAGAACGTGGCTCGAAAAACGGTGTAGCAGGCTGCCGAGAGAACCTAACTGACATGTGTGTCTGCAAAGACGCAGCAGACTCATAGACTTATCATCTGTCTGTTGGAAAGCTTGAAGATTCATCCATATATAGTGGGATGTATAGAGAGACTGACGCCCCTTTGAAATGTCAGATTTACTGTCTCATCTGGAAAAAAACGAGTGATAACTAACAGCATCACTTTCCACAGTGGCGTCTTTCAGGGCGACACATAGTGGGAAGAAACGTACCTTCTCGATTAAAAATCGTAGAACTTTTGATAGGAATCATCTACAGATATTAATTTTTTTAATTATAGATGAATACCTACAGAATGTAGGAAAAATATAGGCAATGTATAAAAAGATACTTTAAGCTTGAAAATATAGGTTAAATTTGACATTTCTTGACAAACTTTTAGATTATCGATTACCACGAGCGCTCAGATGTAACATTTTATAGGGTAAAATCATCAGTGGTTATTACTGTAACCCGTCTTGGGAACCCCCAATAATTGGCTTTGAACAATAGGAAAATGCAAATGTTTAACATACTCTGTTTTAATTAATTTCAAACTGGCAAATGGCAAAAATCTTTAAAAATAACAGTATAATTGATTATTTAAATTAAGAATTAATTTTAACAACCCAGAATGGTATAAAATGTTCAAAAATTGTGATGGCTATCCTTTCCACTGACGACACGCGGTCTACGTCCTCGTCCCTTCGACACCGGCGTGGCTCGGCGTTGCACAGGAATCGGGTCACCCTCGCTTACTGGTTGATATTTCCGCATCCTCAGTCTGTAAAGAAATGTAGAATTGTAAACTCAAGTTTAGCAAAAAAGAACTTTGATCTATTTTTTATCGAAAATTTAATTTTTATCACTTATAATGATTTTTTTAATGGTTATATATGTATATAAACAATCAACGTGACAAATTCCGAAAATATTCCTTCTACAGTGAGGAACAAATCGATTACTAGAAATTGTTATACTATCCGAAGGTTAAAGTTTATTATGACGCTTCTAATTAACAAAGTCACTATACCTATTTTTCTTTGATATTGTTATTTAAAAATTTGTTGTTAAATTTTTAACTTCATAAATTCATGCTGAAAACGTCTAACTGAAATCATTATACCATCCGGCTGCTCAAGCTTTGAATAATGCTTCAAATTCGTAAATTTACTCTACCTCATTTTTTGCTATTTTAATTTGTTAACAAATTTGTATACTTCGAACGTTTAACTTTATGCTTAAAACATGTAACTGAACAGTTCTAACAAAAAACTATAATTAACTTACCGAGACAGTTCTCCAACTTAAATGGTTAACTGGGGTGAGGCGTCACCCCAGTCGATATTCATTGCCGTACAGAACTCACAGATAACACTAATAGTTACTAACTGACCGAGGTCAACTGCCGTACAGTTGAATTGACTTATGGTTAGTGTCCTGCGCCTATCTATACCTGACCATAGTCAGGATAGTACTTTAAACTGTGTATGTGGTGACTTATCACCCCAGGTAACCATTCTAGGATTAAAGGAACTGGATTTAATTTAGGCACAGAGGGTTTCATTTTCGTATGCTAGGACGGTGTCATTTCCACCTAAGTGTACTAACTCACGCGATATCGACGAGTATCCACACCGATCACTCCGAGGAAGGTAAAGTCAATGGTCGAGAACGAGATGTGCCGAATTTACTGGAACTTCAATTTCCTGACAATAGTCTCCATTGCACACTTGAAGCCTGACATCGTTCTTCTTGACTTAGAGAAACGAACTATGTTCGTGATCTAATACTCGGCTCCGGCCGACAACATCACAATGAAGGAGAAGGAAAAGGAAGAACGGTATCGAGATCTTATAAGGGAGCTGCGAAGACTTTACCCTGAATACTCGGTTAAAATGATTACCTTATGATCTGTGTACTCGGAGGTGCAAAGCTATCGCTGGTTCGTAACCTCGGAGCCGTACCCGCATGCCAAAAACATGCCGAGGCAGTTGCGAGATAGATGCAGAAAGCTGTCATTCTATCGTCGCCCCGTATCCTTAAGGCACGCGAGGGTTTCGCCGACCGGTCTTTGTACACTCCGATTCAAGTTTCCGGACTTGTGTGGCTGTATAAAAATAAAAAAATGAAATAAATCTGAAATTCCCTTTCCAAAAGTCAGTTGAATTCTTAGTTTTTAAGTTAAAAAATGTTTAAGCAGGACCAATCAGGAGCGCGGTATAAACAGTGGTGCGTGCGTGAGCGGGAGTCCAACGCAGTGTAGTGACCGCTGTTCTCCCGTCGCTTACCCCACCTCGGTGCTCGCTTCAATAACACTGCGCGGGACTCCCGATTACCCACGCACGTCTGTTTATACCGCGCTCCTGATTCGTCCTGTCTAAATATTTTGTAACTGAAAAACTAAAACTTCAACTGATTTTTGGAAAAGGATTTCTCGATTTATTTTATTTTTATTTGTATACAGATATATAAGTCCGGACACTTGTGTCTGGGATATCCTGTATATGTTACTCTTTCATTTCCAATAATCAGACATTTTCAAAGTTAATAACTTTTCTTGTTATTAAGCCACAAACATAGGCATGATGAGCGTAGGCGGAGACCGAACGAGAGACCTACGAAAGCAAGCCCCACCACTTACCATTGGACATATATATATATACATATATATATATATATCCGGGTCTGTCCGGTTTCTTTATGAGCCCCGGCGGAAGGCCTTTCACCAGGCTACCGGACGCGTCTGAGTGCATCTGGGAAACCGGACGCTCTCCCGGAGTATATAACACCAAATATACTTGTAGGTGCGGCTCAAAATAATCGAACTCGCAGGGATCCCGCAATGGGTCGGACATCAATGCTGACTACTCTAGAGTTGAGGGAGCCAATCAAGACGGAGTCAATACGGTGGACCGGAAAAATCTTAATACTATTAAGTGAGCGGGTCGACTGTCGGATGACCTGCTAGAGTGCTACGGAGCCAGTATGGCTCCTAAACGAAATGGTTACATTGCGCGACTGCATACTCTGTGGTAAGAGACACGTGCAGAGCTCTCGCACTTTTCGCACCAACTGCTGCGAAACCGTGCCGCTAATCCAATAGAGGAAGAATGATGCTTTAGAACCAGGAGAAACATGAACTTTCAGGTTTCTCTCAAGCCCAAAGGTCTGACTGAACTGTATGCATCAACTCAGCACAAAGAGAGAATGGGCAAGACAGTACGCGTCCCGCATTCAGTGTACAAACAACGTAGCTGGAAAAATTGGTGACAGACTTCCAAGAGAACCTGCGAATTGACATGTGTGTCTGCAAACACGCAGCAGTAAACCAGCGCGCCCTTTCGATGGCCTGGATTGACTGCCGCAAAGGTTTCGATTTAATCTCCCATAGACTTATCATCTGTCTGTTGGAAAGGTTGAAGGTTCATCCACACATAGTGAGATGCATGGAGAGGTTGATGCCTGGTTGGAAAAATAGATTTACTATTTTATCTGGAAATTATCGTGTAATAACGAACAGCGTCACCTTTCAGAGAGGCGTCTTTCAGGGCAACACCATGAGGCCTCTGCTCTTTTACATCACACTTCTAGCACTATGCATTCAGGACGTAACATCAGTGAAGTCTCTCCGAAGCAGATATAAGCGTCTTCTTCGACAGATTTGGTCTTCAAATCTTTCGGCGTTGAACAAGGTATCTGCGACTCACATTCTTGCCGTCCCGGTTCTACTCTACTAACGCCTTCATAACCGAATTGTTCTGGGTTCAGCTTCCATCGTTGCAAATGGAAGAGATCCTCTCCTAAAATGGTCAGTGAGCATGAGATGATTGGCAAAGGAAGTTTTCTTTGCAATGCCAAGAAGTAGGTAGCCGAGACCCTTGGCCTGAATATTAATATTAGAATTGATGAAAGTGCATTACTCCATCTAGATGCCTCACTTCTAAAAACCTAAGTAAAGAAACCAGAGATTGCAAAATTCCGCTTTGTAACCTCAAAGCCGTACCCGAGTGACAAAAACATGGCAAGACACATGCGAGATGGATGCAGAAAGCTGTCCTCCTAGTGCCACTCCGTGTCCTTAAGGCACACGAGGGTTTCTCTACCACGGGGGTCGCATCCAGTCCCTTGACCAGCTGTCGGGGGACCTATTATTTCGGTCGAATCGAGCGCTGGCGGTACGGTCTTGTTCAACAAGACGCAAGGTTTGCACTGCGAAATCTCTGTAGTATCCATCGTCGCGATACCGAGTTTTTTTTAGAAATACTCATCTATTAAAATGAATTACCTACCTGTCAATAATCGAATGTTTGAAATGGAGCTAAGGGATTAGTCCAGACTCAATTAGTCTTGCCGCCGCTACAAACCGGTCGCCACTAATACTTCTGTATGATCTAGTAAGTCCCCGAGAAAAATTAGGTTAAAAAGCTCAAAAAAAATCCCCTGAATACATATGAATATCTTGGTTAGGTTTTTAAGAACCTCTTCAGTTTTTGTTTAAATAATTTTTTTAAGATAAATTTTCAAAAGACAAAAAGTAAAAATTAAAAATGAATTTTTAACTTTGGAAACAAAAAAATTATTTTTCAGTTAAAAATAGTTAAACTATCAACAGGAAGAAAGGAATCTTTAACAAATAAAAATAGTTTTCTAATAAAAAATTCTTTTTTTTTCAACCAAATAGTTACATTTTCAACAAAGAAATGCGTTTCTAACTGCACATGTAATATTTCAATTTTCAACCACAAGTGATGAATTTCCCAGCTAACTGTTGAACTTTCTCTAAAGAAAGATGACTTCTCAGCAATAACTGAAAAAAATTATATTTAAACCAAAAAAAGAAAGAAACAGTAAAATAATTTTAAATTTTTAGCATAAATCAAGACGGGGCCCCATTGTCCTGCACTGTATTTCCTTTCTTTTCATTTTCCTAGTGTCTCTCTTTTTCTTCCTAATGTATCGCGACGATGGAAACTACAGAGGGTTCGCAGCACAAACCTTGCGTTTTATAAAAACTTATCGTTCATAGCTTACATGAATACGAGGGAAGTAATACCCGCGAATGGATAATGGCGCGCGGTATGTAACAGTCACGCGTATGTACATATATAATTTAAAAAAACAGGTTATAAAACCACCGCACGGTCCCACTGGGAGTAACTGCCATCTATTAAATTGACAGCGGCTCCCTGTAAAACCGCGGTAAATCACACTTATGACCACTTTTCACTACCGTGAGATGGGTGGCCACAGGGCCCGACGAAATCACAATGACAGGTCGGCGAAACCCACGTGTGTCTTAAGGACACGGAGCGACCCGAGGATGACAGCTTCTGCATCCATCTCGCCAGTGCCTTGGCATATGCGTAGCACGCAGGTATGACTTTGAGGTTATGAACGAGTAATAGTTTCGCACATGTGAGAGCACCGATCACCAGGACAATTACTTTAACCAAATATTTTGGGTACAGTCGTTGTAACTCCCTTTTAAGGTCTTGATACCTCTCCTCCTTTTCCTTCTCCTTGGTAGTGATGTTGCAGTCGGCTGAAACCGAGAATGAGATCACGAATATAGATCGTTTCTCGAAGTCTTGGAGAACGATGTCAGGCCTCGAGTGTGCAATGGAGACTGCTATCCGAAAATCGTAGTTCCATCAAATTGACCCTATCTCCCTCGGAGCGATCGGCAGGGCAGGCTCTTGGCGGAATTTTTTAACCTCTGCTTTCTGTACTTCGACTTTTATAAGTAATAAATTGATATGAAAGCTCTTCTGCATACGCATGATCTTACGCGTGACAATGTTGAGGGACCTGAGCTCATTCTTCGCCCATGGAAATACCACAAACGAGTAAAGTAGAACTGGGACGGTAAGCATGCTATTCGCAGATACCTTCTTCAGCGCCGACACATTGAAGGACCAAATCTGCCGAAGAAGACGCTTATATCTGCTTCGGACAGCCTCCTTCACTGATGTTATGTCCTGAATACGGCGTTGAGTCACGCCCGGGTATGTATAGTTCTCTTCAGTGTTAAGATGTCTAATAACACTTATATCCACGAGCTCAGGGTCCTTGGGAACACCAAACATATTTCCTTTCATCAGATGAATTTTATCACATTTATCCAATCCAAAGTCCATCCCAATATCTTCTCTGTACTCCTTGACCATATTTGTAGCAGTTTGAAGTTTACTTTTACCAGAAGCATAGATCTTCAGGTCATTCATATAAAATACATGAGTGACCTTATGCTTGCGATGGTTAGTGTTGCCACAGAGGTATCCAGAAGAATTTCGTAGTGCGAGAGTTAGAGGCAAAAGTGCGATGGAAAAAAGGAAAAGGCTTATGGTATCGCCTTGAAAGACGCCCTTCTGGAAGGTGACATTGTTCGTTGTCACACAATAAATTCCAGATGAGATAGTAGATCTAGTTTTCCAAAGGGAGATCAATCTCTCTATGCACCTCACTATGTGTGGATGCACCTTCAAGCTTTCCAACAGACAGATGATAAGTCTATGAGAGTTTGAATCGAAAGCTTTCCGGTAGTCAATCCAGGCCATTGACCTGGACAAGAATTCGAGCCGCTTTGTTCATAAATCTCTCGCCACACAGGCTCAATTCTGCGGACAATCCTGTTGTTCAGGATAGCTCTAAAGATCTTATTTAGTGTGTTCAAACAAGTTATTGGCCGGTAATTCTCTGGGTTGGACAAGTTGCCTTTTTTCGGTAGGAGTATGGTGCGTCCTAATACCAGCGGACTTTAAATATCGGGTGAATATCCGGGCCAAATGCTGGTATGTAGAAGTAAACTTCTTCCACTAGAAGTTCTTGATACCGTCTGGTCCTGCAGCGGAAAAGTTCTTCGTGCCCCTAATTGCTTTTTTCACCACGTCGGCAGTGATTGATGGACATTCCTCCTCAGATGTTATGAGGTTGTCGCAAAACTCCTTGAAGCGGATGATACTATCATTATCTTGTTTCAACTCCAGTGTTTTTGCGATATTGTATACCTCTCTCCCAAAAGTATCTACCTCATTGGGCTTGGGTGGATTTTTGACAGAAATAGGGTGACCCTAGAAGAGGCGAGATGGGTCAGCGAGAAACTGTTGATTCTCCCTGATTTATCTGTCCCTATTCTATATTCTCTTCCTTGCGTCAGATAACGCCCGTATTTTGTCGACAATGTACTGCTTGATTATCAGCAGCTTTTACTTGTTCAGTGTATGATTGAAGATCCTTAGTTCTTGAGCGAACTTTCGAACCCTCTCCGTGAACGGCCTACCAATGTTATTCAATGACACACTGAATACGGGACGCATTCTATCTTGCCCATCCAATCTTCTTGTTCAGTTTATACAAGCGTCTTTTGGTCTCTTGATCCAGCTTCGGTTTTAGCCTTCGATTTGAATCAGCCAATGCTCTCGCAGCACCATAAACTGAACAATTGATGGTCCAAAGGTCGGTCTCCTCCGAGATATCCTCACGATGGGAGGCATCCATTGCAGACAGATCTTGGTGCTTGGGAGGAACCTGTATGTCAATGTTCCTCCTTGTTCTGAAACCGCTATCATCTCTCATAAAGTTTCTGCTTTCCGCGGTTGGTCTGAATGTCGCTTCCAAATCTCCGTCTGCAGCTTGTTCAAGCAGCGGTTGGGGAAGCGCTCCGCGTACATATCAATATTTCATTAGGTAGGCGTGTTGATTTCGCAAAGACTGATGCGATACGTGCTGAAGCTCTGGGTGTTGCTGGCACCACAGATTGTGCATATGCGCCATAAAGCCTCGGTGAACAGGGATAATGCTGGCATCGTAGCAGTCTAGCAAGTCATCCTTGAGCTGATTCGTCCACTCAATGTGGGCGTTTTGCCGGTTCGTCGTCGTGTTTCCATCTAAATTATTTTCAGCACCCCGAACTCTAGGATTATCGGCATTGTTCACAGACTGATTGTCGGGTGCTCTGCGCGTTCGATCGTTTTGAACCGCATCTACAACTTTTTGGTGGTTTGATGGTCTTATTGTTGTTTCCACGAGCATATAAGAATAAGACTGCATACTCTGAGAGATCGCCCGGTATCCCAGAGATACTGTTTAAGACACCTCGATGGGGACATACGGACACTTTGAGGCACTGTGTCGAAAGTCTATTGTGCACAATTTTGTAATGTTTTATTTTTCAAAGTCAAATATTCATTTAAAAAAATGCTTATGATCATTAGAAGGAACATGAAAACCCTATTTTGTATTTAAAAAAAGATTCTTTATCTAAATTAACAGATAGTGGACAAAAGTCCGGAATAAAAAAATGTTTGGTTTGAGTCATATTCAAAAATTATAATTTGAGGAAGAATTATATTTCTAGATCCCCAAATCCTCAAATGGAAAATTGAAATAAAAAGGGGCAGCAGAAAATATTAAAAGATTGCAAAAAAACTAAGTTCTTCTACAAAGGCCCACTAATCAATAACTTTTTATAATATAGGTCTACCCTCTAAATTTGCCTATTTTAACCAAATAATGAACCCCTATTTTTTTAATATAATATTTTCTTGAACTTCCGTAAGACTTTAAAGTTGTTAATATGCAAAAGAGAAAATTAAAAAAGAAAAGAAACAATATTTTGGTATAATAATTCTGTTTCCTTATCAAAAATATGATGCGATCAAAGGTTTTAAATACACTCATACGTCACTATTTGGCCCCCCGCTAAT
>CAKNWU010173539.1:3234-16834 GCA_932072015.1 Andricus quercustozae | reverse complement strand
CTCTCCAAAGCAAATGATTCACAAATCCCTGTAAAACGCGAAGTTCAGGTATGACACATTTTTACAAAACATAAGCATTATCCTCTTTAGAAAAAATAGGAAGATTAATTGTACTATGACACTCTTTACTATACTTCTTATTTTTACCTGCAAGACAATATTTTTCATAATCTGCTCGCATATCTCGATATGTTTTTAATTGCATATTACTGTTTATTTGGATAGTCAAGATAAAGATTTGTTGTGGTCTAAAAAACTTATTCTTATCTCAAAAAACTACCACGGAGACTCATTTGAAGGAAATGCGTGTATAACGCTATTAAAAGAAGCTGATAAACTAATAGATTCGGAAATATAGTAAGTGGTAGGAATTTTCAAAATTATACTCTATGCTACTGCTTACAAAGCAATGAATAAAATTGTTCATTGTTGTTCTACCTCTGGAAAAGTTGGACTTTTACGTTATGCTTACATCAATGAATTAGATAAAGCTCTGAAAAGCATCGATAAACTTTCCGAAACACTACAAATTCACGTAATTCTAACTCAAGTAAAAGAAAGTTTACGAATCTATATTTCTAAATATTGTTAAAAAAAACTTATTTAAATTTATCCATACTATTAAATATATAATTTATTAGATACACCATTCAATATATAATATATAAAAAATACAAAGAATACAAAAAAATTTAAAAAGAAAAAAAAAAAAAAAAATACAAAATGGGACCATTCAGCCACTACGTACTCGTCGTTGGTACTGGGCTTGGCTAAAAGTGGTAACTAAATTTTCAAAATGTAAAAAATAAGCAACAAAAACCCTTTTCGATATATTTTGGAAAAACGATAAACTTGAAAAAGCGTTGTACTTAATAAATTCGATTACGCAAGCTTTGTAGTACAGGTTGTTATGTAAAAATCTAAGAATGCCCATAACTCGCGAAAGGGAGCAGCTAGGATTTTAAATCCAGCTGATTTTTAATGTCCAAACGATATAGAAACTTTTTGCGTTAGCAGATTTTGGATCCATTTTAGTCAAAGTTTTTCAGCCTTCAAGCACATCGTGTCTAATTCTCTAACAATGGGAAGGTCGCGTGAGGCAAGCAACCTCGCCCGCACGACAGGCAGTACTGTCCCCCTTGGATTTCAGTATTGTGAAAAAAATTGACGCCGTCCCCAATTTTTTTTTACTTTCCAACAAAGACGTAGAAATCGTGTATTTGGTATGAGTGGACAGACCTTTTTCGGCCGATAGTACATTATTTGAAGTCTCTTAAAATTAAACAGACATCAATTTCGTAAAAAAAATACATTGTTTTAAATATGAAGAACTTCATAATGGTTAGAATGAACTAACAGAAAATGAGTTATTTGTCAGTGTTAATTATTTTTCATGTCATTTGAAGGAATGGGTGCAATAATCACCTTAGCGCTCGAACACACGGAGAAGTATTGTCCTCGGTGCAACTTTTGAAAATTGTTCAAATTTGAGTGTTGACAGCCCATACTTGTAGAGAATTTCATTGCGCATCTTTTTTGTATGGCAACCAAATTCGAAGGTTGTTTAGTTTTTAGTTCTTTAAGGAAAACGTATAGTGAATTTTTGGAAATACTTTCTTCGAAATCTTGGATGCATGTATACAAACGAAAAAGTTGTGCGAGGAAGTTTTGAATTTTGAAAACTTCCAGTGAGGAAAATGTTCCTTAGGCATCAAAGAAGTTTTTGCACAAAATTTTAGATCTTTAGTCATTAGGGAAAAAAGTGACAGCGATGTGAAAATTATGTACGGCACTCTGCGCTCGACTTGGATCGCGAAAACATAGCGCGGCGGTTTGGCGTACCTATCACCGTAAAGTCTCGTCCGATACGAGTGTAAACAAATGGATCGTTTTTCTCGTACGGACAATGAAGTTTGAAAACGTTGTTTATCAACAAACTGTTCTGCTGAGAATTTTTCGAGAGTCAGTATTATGCAAGTGGCTTTAGAGGAAGCATCGTACCCGTCGTTCAAATTATTTTTTATTCTCCTAAAACACCAGTGCTAAAAAGTTTGCGTACAGTGTACGGATTTCGAGATCCGAGACGAGCGCAGCACGCCGTACATAATTTTCACATCGCTCTGACTTTATTCCCCTAATAACTAAACTTCCTCACACAACTTTTTCGTTTGTATATATGCATCCAAGATTGCGAAGAAAATATTTTTTTAAATTCACTACACGGCCCTGAAATGGGTTTTAAACTTCGTAAACACTATATCAGTCTTAGAATATGTTTAAGAATGTTACATAAAATTTTCAAGAAAAAATATCAATTCCCGGCAAAGATCTGGCGAATCTAACGCAAAAAGGTATTGAATTTTTTTCGGCGAAAACTTCGGTTTGCCTTAAATAAAAAAAAAATAAAACAACTTTCGTATTTGGTTGCCATATAAAAAAGATGCGTAATAAAATTATCTGCAAGTATGGACTGTCAAAACTCAAATTTGAACAATATTCAAACTTTCCTCCGCGACAATACTTCTCCGTGAGTTCGAGCGCTAAGGTGGTTCATTTTCTGTTTGTCCATCCTAAACATTATAAAGTTCCTTATATTTAAAAAAATGTATTTCTTTATGTAATTGAAGTCTCTTCAATTTTAAGAGACTTCATATAATGTACATGTTTTTATCATTGACATACAAAATGACTGGAATTTTCCATTTTGACTTGTGTTTTTTGTTAAAATCTTATGATTGTTTTGGAATGATCTTTCGTTCTTCAAAAATGTTTGATTAATTCAATTGGTCAACTCAGGTTACCTCTGAAAAAAGACACACAGTAGTTGCCGAAACGTAAGGAAATCAGAAAAAAATGAGTTAAACGATGGCTCTGTTTGTTTTTATTTTATGTGATCGTAAGACGAAACGAATTACTTCATCAATTTATTAAGTAAATCAGCTGATTTTGTTTTTCTCAAACTGTGCCGAAACAAGGAATAGCCTATGTCAAAATTAAGGGGTCATTCATTTAGTACCCAAAAGTCAAATAAAAGTATGTACATCAGAATGTATGGCTACTTTTAAGCCCTCCGTCACCCCCAAAATTAATTTTCAAAAATGACCCCTTAACATTAAAAGCTGACCCAAAGCCAAAAGTAATGATTAAGAAAAAGTATAAATATAGCACGGATGTGTCATATTTTTTAACTGCCTGAAAATTTCAAACACTATTCCGAAAACGACATCTAACACTTGAAAGCATTTTACTAAAGTCAACCTCTAATGCTGTGAAACTGCCAATACACCAAAACCACCAAACTTACACGTTGTGTGTTAGCATTTTTTATTGTACTACATTTTAGGACTTACTAATAAATTTATTATCAAACTTATTTTCAGATTTGATGATGAAAAGTTTTTGTTTGTTGTAATAAAGTGAAATCTTATCAAAAACATTTACTATTCAAACACTCCACCAAGTACTTTAAGATAATTGAGAGAAGAAGATCGCCAATCAACCCTACTTATTTTCTGGGATGGAAGAAGGCATTAATTAAAAAAATAGCTATTTTCTTATTAACTTTTTAGGCATTTATTTTCAGAATTTAAGTTATCGTAAGCTTTTTTAAAATAAAACTTTTTAATCCTCTTTGCATCGTAGATGTTTTGATGAGGTTTAGGTCTTTGAGAGTGTCAATTAAAAAAAATAATTTGTTTTGCGGTCGTTTCATTTTATTTCGCCAGACTCGGTTACAACCTAATCAAATCCTACAATGTAACATTGAATTGAATCAAATTAGACGTATTCAAAAGTCTTCGAACTTTTATTTAACATGCACAAAAGTAACTGTATTGTGAAATAATGAAAGAAAAATGTGTTTTACCAACTACTAAAATATAAACATTTTTCAGCACATTCATAGTCTTATTAAAATCATTGTGCTTAGTTTTTGGAATTAAAACCGACTTTAAAAGTTTCATTTTCGTCACCTTTTTCATAGGTTTAGCCCTGTTTTGAAGTCCTGATGCTGAAATTCAAGAATTTTCGTTTTGAAATTTCACACTTTGAAGGTTTTGTTATTATGTCGCAACCGATTACGGCGGAATAAAATAGAATGACCCTTTGCTGATAAAAAATCCGGAATTATTGGCTTTACATCAACAAGGATGACAAGAATTTTTAAAATCTGCTTTTAATGGGTTTTCCAGATCTCTTCACAAATTGTGAAAATGAATTACTGAAAAACGAAAGTCTGTTCAGCGATGAAGCCTTACTTACGGAAATTGAAGAGCCTGTGCATATGATAGAAGATTTCGACTTTTTGAATGTCGAAAGCACCAGGAATCTTGATGAATCAAAACCGTGTGCATCGTCTGCAGCGCCAAATATTATAAAACCATCCCCAGAAGACAAACCGCAGCTTCCTGAATCTTTTCCTGTTCAGTTGAAACATCAACGGGTACCTGTAACACAAACGTTATTTACTCCAAATTACTCTGTTCATCATGGTATTAACCTGAGTGTTTCAAATCCTATGGTTACGCTGGCGCCTGTTCCAGCACAACAGAGCCATTTGATTTTTCCTTCTAACTTAATAAAATCAGAAGCTGTTCTTTATTCTGGAGGATCTCAGCCTGTTGCATCCACTCCAGTATCGCATCAATTACATACTCTTGTGAACACAACTAATGGAACTATACTTACTACAGGTAAAGGCATACTTCTTTTTTAAATTTTCTTATTTTATACTCACTTCTTTATTCTCTGAATCAATGACTAATAAATATATAAAGATCAATTTAAATTAACGTCGGTATTTTTGGATTCCGATAATTGCATGACTCTTGAAATATTATATTATATATTTTATTCAAGTACACGATGTGTACTTGAAATTACGAAAAAAATGTAAGCCGAAAGTAATTTTTATTAGGAATTATCTGACGACTATTATCGTATTCACAGATTTCAATTCAACGACTCCATTCCATATGAGTCTATATGCTGACAGCGCCGTGTTTGAGACTATATGTAATATGTGCAGTGTGTGAGACTATTCGCATTTTAGCGGTTCTGATTGATAGGTACGTCCACTCAGCGCCGCCACCAAGGCAAAATGAAAAATGGAAAACGCCATATTTTTTTCTTTTTTTTGTTGCAAATTTTATGCTAAAAAACATTTTTTTTGCTCTTTAAACTTGCGAGATAAGGGTGGCGGCGCTAGCGCGACGTCCACTCAGCGCCGCCACCTATGAAAATTCACTAAAAATTATTATAATGAAATAAACGATTAGGGCAAGTCATACATACCTACCCCCTTGACTAAAAATGTTCTAAAATTGTAAAAAGAACCTTGAGCAACGTAAAAATGATTAAGAACTATAAATTATTTACTTTAACAATGAAAATTCACCCCTTTTATGATTTCCCCAGAAAACTACCCTTCTACGTAAATTTATGTAGCGGAACTTTATATTGTTTTGAATTAGTCACGGACTGGCGTGGGATAGCGAAGGAACCATGTTCAGTCATGTTAAAGTCAACTGAAAGAAACTAGGCAACTTCTCACCGTGATCCTGCTCGTCAAAATACCTTGTATCGAGTCAGTTCAAGGCTACGAGTCCTCGATCCTTCCAGTGAACCCTTAGTGGAACCCTTAGTCTCCGAAAAAAGGGTTTGGTTGTTGTTGAAAAATTAGCACATATGTAGCCTCCGGAAGCTACGACCACGATCGCTCGCCCAGCGATCGATCCCGACGCGACCGGAGGTGATACGTCATCCGACTCGTCACTTCCCACAACACCGGAAGACGATTAAGTCGGGAAATCACTGAAAAACTATTAGAGCTTGAAGAGCCACTGACTTTATTCATAAAACTTAAAATATCTGAGTTCACGTGAAGACGCACGATTGGTTTTTTGTCGTTGCAACGACCGAGGATTAGCCACACCAGCCTACGCCTTGATAGCAACTGAACTCTCTCTCATCAGGGAGCTCGGCAGTCCCCCACCAAGGCACCATCAAGCGACAACATGAGTCATTACTCAAGACAAAAGGTAGCCCCCAAAACTCATAAACAGAAAAGGAACCTTGAACGAGAAGAAGCATTGGGAGGATGCCATGCGATGATCAATGAAGTGCGAAGGTCAATCAAAAGAGAAACAATAACATCAAATAAATTATTAACTCATATAATTGTACAAAACGCATCCAAAATAATATATGGAAAAACCTGTTAGCGGCGATTTTTTTGCCTTTTTTGCTTTCCGATGACATAAAATAAAATCAAAAGAGAAACAATAAAATCAAATAAATTATTAACATACCGCCCGCCTCGTTCATCGAACGAAATTAATCCCACGTACGAAGGTCAAGAGTTTAGTGCCGCCCGCCATGACGCACACAATAAATTTTCATGTATGAGGGAAACTTTAGTTCCGCCCGCCATGGAGTACAATTGGCCGTATAGAGCCAGCGCACGACTGGTGATCAGCTCAATTTGATGATGGGACGGTTGTAGGTTCCAATGGAAGTTGTAAACGTGGCAGATCGCACAAGTCCTTCGTGTCCGGGACTAGAATTGGTTACCCGTCCTAAAAGCCATGTCCTACATCGAAGTAGAGCAGGGCCGACTGTCGACTGTCCATTTTGATGATTCCGTTTCGGCACAGTCCATTCATTTATTCAGTGTCACCACACCTGAACCCTCCTTTGTAGGGATGTAGCGTCAACAATCTTTAAAAGGAGTTCGCTGGATCTCTGAAATTCGATTGACGACAGAACTCGGCCAACGGGAAGGATCATCTGTTTGAACACAACCGAGAACGCTTCGTGAGTCCGGCCAAGCGCAGCTGACCGCATGAAAGAGTTCCAATTCCTCGCGTACGGAATCAATCAATCGAACCATAAGCACCGTAGCACAAGTTTCCAGTTTAGGGATAAAGTCATGTTGGCTAGCATCCCCAAAAACGTAGAATACTATTCTATTTCTACTACCCTAATCTCAGCAGAGACTCTTCCAAGGTGCGGATGCAGGCCTGTCGAAGAGGGAGGCGTACGATGTGTCTGCCCGTGTTGTCGCGTCTAAGTCCGTCCGTAAAAGCTCGTTCACTTTCCTGATCCTCGAAAGAATTCAACGACTTGACACTAACCATCCTGATACCACCACCCAGAATCGATTCAGGAGGCCAGCAAGGCTGATCCCTTGGTGAACACTGAACGTCAGAACGGCTCCGGAATGGCCCGATTCATCTGAAGGTGTAGAGGATCCGACCGGACCAATCACAAGCGCCTGAAAACGAATCTAAGGGCGACGGGAGCCTCTCGCGATCCCTGACGACCAGCATCCAGAAGAGTTGAGCCGTAAATCAGCGTCTAAGAGCACAACAATGGGTTAGGGTACAATGAACTTTGGATCCACTAAGGGAAGCTCCTGGATCTGATGCCAATCCCTATCCGCAACTTTATCCGATGGAGCGATCACACGAAGATCGCGAAGAACCAGAGCATTCACTTCGACAAGTAACAATGATTGCCGAGATTTGAGAGGTAGGGCCACGCGGCTAGGAGCAATCTTGATCGGTTTCTTTTTCAATTGTGTTAACGAAAATATTGATCGCTCGTTGTGGTAAACCAAGATGTAAATGAATCCGTGGAACAAAGAGCTGGTCTCAGAGCCAGGGTTGAGGAGGGCTTGTTCGATATTGGTGTCCATCCGAGGTCTTTACAGCGGCTTGTGCTGTAGCAAGTAGAACTTGTCAGAAAGAGGCTGAATAATCAGATTTTGAATACAACCGAACTTTATTAGTGGTTGAGGGAGCCGAGTCTTCAGTCGAAGGCCTTTTACGAGTCATGACTTCATGAAGTGTGATATAATGCTGTTTATAGCGTAGACGATAACAAGTCTTCGAAGGGCAGTTACGACTCCCATGTCCCATCTTACGACAATCAAAGCATGAACATAGTCGAATTGCAGTTTGATGCCCATCAGGAGCATTAAGCCTATTCCACTTTTGGAAATTACCGATGAAGTGGTTTGGGTTACATGCAGCATAAGAGGGATTGACAAATGTAATTAAGACCCGCGACTTCATTTTTCGAGCCTTGCAAGGCGTTCTAGGTTGAGGCGGTGGACCTGCCCCTGGATTCACTCATTAGCGTATGCAACGTTTCGGCAGCCCCAATTGCTCGAATCCGCGGTTGTAGAAACACTTGAATTTCAGAAATGTGAGAAGAAGGTTCTTTATATGTGTGATCGAAGTTACCAATTACCATTTTCTCTTCAAAGGTCCATGACTCTGATGATGAGACATGTGCACGAATATTCATGAATTGTGCAACGTTTGCAGATCTGCAACCAACCTCAATGACAAAACAGAACCCCCGTCAGGGATTTCATTTTGCGGACATAGAACGACAGAAAATGAGAAGGCAACAAAAAGAGAGTTTGAACCTCCATTGCAATGCAGGGACCTCGAAAACAGACCAAAGTTAGCTTGTCAAACTTTAATTAAGATTCAGGCAAGGATGAATAACAAAACAACAAGATAAAATACATAATCTGTCATGGGCAATAAGTCAGTAATGCCTGAGAGCACGTTTCACAGTGCTTGTAATGTTGCAACAAATCAAAAATCAATATGCCTGTCATGCTTGAGAGCCCGTCTCGGAGCGTTTGCAATGGTGCAAACAATCACAATATATATTGTAATATATGGAAAAGTCCAAAGTTAGCTTTTCAAACTTTAATTAAGATTTAGACAAAGATAAATAACAAAAAGAACAAGATAAATACATAAGCTGTCATGGGATATAAGTCAGTTATGTCTAAGAGCATGTTTCACAGTGCTTGCAATGATGCTACAAATCAACAATCTATATGTCCGTCATGCTTGAGAGCCCGTCTCGAAGCGTTTGCAATGGTGCAAACAATCACAATATATGTTGTAATATATGGAAAACTTCAAAGTTAGCTTTTCAGACTTTAATTAGGATTTAGGCAAAGATAAACAACAAGATAAAATACATAAGCTGTCATGGGAAATAAGTCAGTCATGTCTGAGAGCATGTTTCACAGTGCTTGCAATGCTGAAACAAATCAACAATCAATATGTCCGTCATGCTTGAGAGCCCGTCTCGAAGCATTTGCAATGGTGCAAACAATCACAATATATGTTGTAATATATGGAAAAGTTCAAAGTTAGCTTGTCAGACTTTAATTAAGATTTAGGCAAAGATAAATAACAAAAAAAAACAAGATAAAATACATAAGCTGCCATAGGAAATAAGTCAGTCATGCCTGAGAGCCTGTTTCACAGTGCTTGCGATTTTTCAAAAAATCAACAATCAATATGTCTGTCATGCTTGAGAGCCCGTCTCGCAGCGTTTGCAACGTTGCAAACAATCACACAGTCAGTAAGTCAGTTTGTCATGCCTGAGCTTGTCTCGAGGCGCTCACAATGTTGCGAATCATCAACCATCAATATGTCTGTCATGCCTGAGAGCCTGTCTCGAGGCGTTCGCAATGTTGCGAACCATCAACCATCAATATGCCTGTCATGCTTGAGAGCCCGTCTCGAAGCGTCTGCAATGGTGCAAACAATCACAGTCAGTAAGTTTGTTTGTCATGCCTGAGAGCCTGTCTAGAGGCGTTTGCAACGTTGCAAACAATCCACCAGCATTGTGGTTATCATGCCTGAGAGTCTCTCTCGAGACGTTTGCAACGTTGAAAACAATCACACAATCAGTAAGTCAGTTTGCCATGCCTGAGCCTGTTTCGAGGTAGAGATTTCAATCCAAACAATCAGCATCCCGAGAATAGTTCAAATTGCATAATTAAATTTAAAGCTTCAAGGCTGAACTCCAAAGTGCACCAAAGTATGCAACACGCAAGAACTCCACATCGAAATTGTTCAAAATTGGACGTCATGCAATTATAATGACATTTAATGTGACTGGATACATTTTTCCACTAAGAATTAACAAAATTCTGACAGTATTGAAAATCTGATAAAAATGAGATAAATAATAAGCCTCTACGTGAACTTTTATTCTGTATAATTCATGTGATATTTTACTAACATAAATTATCGTAAGCTCAGTCTATTCTTTAAACTCAATGTTGAAAGGCGTTCCTTTTTCACACAAAAAAAAATGTCATTCCATATACGTAGGATATTTTTTCTATTAAAAAAACTCTTTCGAAATACATTAATAGTATTTCATTCTTCAAAAAATGTAAAACAATTGACTAGAACTCCGAAATTTCAAAAAAAGGAAAACTTACTTTAAGTTCATGCTCCCCTCGCCAACCCACTATCCGGCTCGAAGGACCAAAATGTTTTGAATTAATGACGGACTGGCGTGGGATAGCGAAGGAATCATGTTCAGTCATGTTAAAGTCAAGGGAAAGAAATTAGACAACTTCTCACCGTGATCCTGCTCGTCAATATACCTTGTATCGAGTCAGTTCAAGGATACGAGTCCTCGATCCTTCCAGTGACACTCCCTTAGTGTCCCAAAAAAGGGTTTGGTTGTTGTTGAAAAATTAGCACAGATGTAGCCTCCGGAAGTTACGACCACGATCGCTCGCCCAGCGATCGATCCCGACGCAACCGGAGGTGATTCGTCATCCGACTCGTCACTTCCCACAACACTGGAAGATGATCGAGTCGGGAAATCACTGAAAAACTATTATAGCTTGAAGAGCCACTGACTTTATTCATAAAACTTAAAATATCTGAGTTCACGTGAAGACGCACAATTGGTTTTTTGTCGTTGCAACGACCGAGGATTAGCCACACCAGCCTACGCCTTGATAGCAACTGAACTCTCTCTTATCAGGGAGCCCAGCAGTCCCCCACCAAAGCACCATCAAGC
Organism: Andricus quercustozae; assembly: GCA_932072015.1. NCBI lineage: Eukaryota > Metazoa > Arthropoda > Insecta > Hymenoptera > Cynipidae > Andricus > Andricus quercustozae. The sequence continues at coordinate 5,974 of CAKNWU010173539.1, read as the reverse complement.
GACAACATGAGTCACTACTCAAGACAAAAGGTAGCCCCCAAAACTCATAAACAGAAAAGGAACCTTAAACGAGAAGAAGCAATGGGAGGATGCCATGCGATGATCAATGAAGTGCGAAGGTCAATCAAAAGAGAAACCATAACATCAAATAAATTATCAACAGATATAATTGTACAAAACGCATCCAAAATAATAATATTTGGAAAAAACTGTTAGCGGAGATTTTTTTGCTTTCCGATGACATAAAATACGTGTCCCAAAAAACTACCCCTAAGTCATACATACCTACCCCCCTGACCAAAAATGTTCTAAACGTGGAAAAACAACCTTAAACAACGTAAAGATGATTAAGGGCTCTAACTTAATTTTTTAATATTCCCCGAAAACTACGTTTCGACGTTTTATGTAGCGGAACATACGTATACCTGTATAAAACGCCTCAAAAATAATAATATTCGAAAAAAAACTGTTAGCGGAGAGTTTTTGGCTCTTTTTTTGCTCTTCGATGATGTCCCAAAAAACTACCCCTAAGTCATAGATACCTGTCCCTCGTGATCAATAACGTTCTAAAAGTGTAAAAACAACCTTAAACAACATAAAGATGATTCAGAACTCTAAATTGATTACTTAACACTTGAAAATTCACCTCTCTTATAATGTCCCCTGAAAACTACCTTTCTCCGTAACTTTATATAGCGGAACTTATATATTCTTATACAAAACGCATAAAAAATAATAATATTCGAAAAAAATGGTTATAGGAGTTGTTTTGGGTCTTTAGATTGACTAATTCCTTGTTGGAAATTTATGCCTTCTATAATTTACACTGTAAGTAATTATTAACGTATGAGTTGAATTTAATTAAATTAAAAAATAACTGTACAATATACTGAAGTTTAAGTGCCTTAGACTATACTTTTCATCAACAGTGTGTACATCATTACAGGAAAGAATTTTTTATATACTATATTTAGCTGCAAATGTTCATTCCAATAATAAAAGTATCGTTAATTATTATATCAATGTTGAAACGGAATTTAAACTCCGAGAGTTCCAGATTATTCAGCTACTCGAATAATATATTCTCGATTTTTTCGTTCTACGAAATTAAAGTACCGGATTTTTTTGCTAGTCGAATTAGAAGTTACAGGTTATTTTGCCACGCGATTAATGGATTCCTGATTTTTTGCTCCTTGAAATTGAAGTACTAGATTTTTTTTCCTATTCGAGTTCAAAGTTCAAAAATTATTCTGCTAAACGAATAATAGATTACAGTTTTTTTGCTCCACCAAAATAAAGTAGCGGATTTTTTTGCTACTCAAAATTAAAGTACTGAATTGTTCGCTACTCTAATTCAAAGTGCTAGATTATTTTGCTACACGAATAATAGATTCCATTTTTTTTGCTCTTCGATAATGAAATATCGGATTTTTTTGCTACTTGTAACCAAAGAACTGGACTTTTTTACTATTTGAATTCGAAGTTCTACATTATTCTGCTACTCCAATAATAGATGCTCTATTTCTTTTCTCCTCAAAATTGTAGTGTTGAATTTTTTTTTTAGTAATTGAATTCGAAGTTAAAGATTCATCTACTATACGAATAATACATTCCCGATTTTTTTTCTTCTCGAAAATAAAATATCGGATATTTTGCTACAGGAATTCGAAGTTCTAGATTATTTTCCTACTTGCATAACAGATTCACGTTATTTTTGTTCCTCGAAATTAAAGTACTCAATTTTGTTGCTACTCTAATTGGAAGTTCTCGATTCTTCTGCCAAACGAATAATAGATTCCCGATTTTTTGGCTCCTCGAAATTGAAGTACTGATTGCTGATTTTTTTTCTCCTCGAAATTAAATTACTGGATTTTTCGCTACTCGAATTGGAAGACCTCGTCTTCCACGAATAAACATATAAATCAATAAATCGGTCAATAGCGAAATAGTCGAGAACAGCTAAAAGGCTGGCAAACATCTATTCTTTCAAACAGAGACCAATCAGCTGATACCGAATGAAATTGTTACCTAAATTGCCCACAACGCGGCCAAGCTATCGAATAGACAGTGTGAAAAATGTTTCCATTGAAATTGATTGAATGCAATTCAAATAGCGAAAATCCAGTACTTTAATTTTGAGGATCAAAAACATTAGGAATCTATTAATTGAGTAGAAAAATAATGTGGGACTTCAAATTCGATTAGCAAAAAAATCCAGTACTTCAATTTCGTGTAGCAATAAAATGGGGAATCTATTATTCGAGTAGAAAAAACATAGGATTCTTTATTTTTAAGGAACAAAAACATTAGCAAGCCATTGTGCGTGTAGCAGAATAATCTAGAATTTCGAATTCGACTAGCAGAATAATCTATAACTTCAAATACGAGCAGTAACAAAGTCCAGTACATTATTTCAAGTAGCAAAAAATACGATTCTTTATTTTCGAGAAGCGGAAAAATTGGGAATGTATTATTAGAGTAGCAGAAAAATCTAGAACTTCGAATTCAAGTAGCAAAAAGTCCAGTTCTTTAGTTTCGATGAGCAAAAAAAAATGAAATCTATTATTCGTCTAGCAGAATAATCTAGAACTGCAAAATAGAGTAGCAAACAATTTCATATTTTAATTTCAAAGCGCAAACGAATTGGAAATCTATAATTCGAGTAGCAGAATAATCTAGAACTTCAAATTCAAGTAGCAAACAAAATTCAGTACTACAATTTTGAGGAGAAAAGAAATAG
>CAKNWU010173535.1:0-12106 GCA_932072015.1 Andricus quercustozae | reverse complement strand
TAGGGGGTACTGAGATTAATAATATCTCAAGTCAGATGATTACTAGTTTTAATGGGTTGATTTCGCCCATGACGCTTCTCGATTCCTTGACCTAGAAAAAAAACAAAAATGTATATTAAAAAAAAATTTATTAAACTTGAGTTATGCTAATGCATACACATGCAATGATTTTACAGGTGACTTTCCATAATCCGAGTTAACTATTTTTCTGGTTTTTGCTTCAAACATGTCTAACACACGAATAATGTAGATTTTCCATTGCACTATAGTGCAGAAGATTTTGAAAAGGGGTTGTTGGTACATTATTATAAAATTTGGATCTTCTTGACCATATTCTAATGAAACTTTTCCTAATAATTCAACGTTATTAAGTATTCCTGGTGGTAGTTGTTTATTTTTGCGCGAAAGGAGCGTTATTTGAAAAATTTCTTCGTGACAGCCTTGTTTGAAGGACAGTGTGCCTCCTCGCATAACGTTGCTCTTTGCTCTTTACTAGAATATTTACAAATTTCCTGTCATAACTGAATCATCTCAGTTTGTTGGACCATCCAGAGCCCCAGAGGCAACAGCAACATATAGCATCGATGATACGGTACCTGAGCCAATTAAACCAGTACTGGGAGTTACCTGATTGAGAAATCTCTATCAGGCCCTCCCAATGACTGTTGGTTGTTTATAAAGAGGGACGTTTGCGAGCTTGATACCTTCGCATTGAAGTTCAAGCAAAGGTATTGGAATGAACACTGTGCGATGCTACAGTTTTGCACCTCACAATAATTAGATTTTAAATTCAAAGTTTAACGTAGAGACAACATATTTGACGCTTCGCGTAGATTCGGCACTCCATGGTTTTGACTGTATATTTCTTTTAGTTAATTAAGTAAAATGTTGTCTCTTTTATTTTGTGTTTTTTTGGCATTATTGTGAGGATTTTTGCGATCTTGAGTTGGGAAACTCAAGAATTCGTCCATCTCGTTGAATCATCGAATAGGGTCAGCTGTCACCTCCTTTTTAGCGAGGCTTCTACTGTCCAGGGACATTCGGACATTTCGTACCCGGCAAGGACAAATCCCGTACAGAGTACGCAACAAAGATGTTCGCGCATGTAAGCGATTTGATACCAGCACCCGAACAAGGAGAGGTAATCCGAAAATTGGCGCGATATTAAAATTAAGAGATTAACAAGGAATAAAAACAATATACCAAGGGAAGAGCCTGTGCAAAAACAGAAACTAGAAAGCCAAGCGGAGAGGAAATGGAGGAGAGAAACTCGGAGTTATAATATATTGTAACCCTCGAGTTACAAGGGGTGCCTAAAAACAGGCAAACAGAATATCTCCTATGTAATTCTGACTAAGAGTAGCATCACACAGGAGAAATTCTAAAGCGCAGACTCTAGAACTCCCACTCAAACGCTATTGCGTAAGCGTGGGCGAGCCGAGTAGGAAAACTGGAAATAAAAAGCGCTTCCAGAGCGAAAAACGACATTCTAGATCTCGCAGCTGAAAAGCGCGGATCGCAGGGTAGAAGCCTTGCAAGAAGACTTGGAAGAATTTTCTTTCAAATCTTGTTGCGCTTTGACTTTTCCCCAAGTGGAGTACGGTAAAATACTTGGCTTAAAAACCCAACTATTTGAAAGTATCTTTCGTAAAGGATAAAGATCTCTAAAAAAGAGTTTGAAGAGAGCAATTCTCTGAAAACTGTTTCCAAATGAGACTTTATTTTAAAGCGATCTCTGTTCGTCAGCTATCTAAGTGATAGAATTCTCAGAGCATTTTCGAGACAGTTATAAAATTTTGAGAAGTGGCATAGTCCACCTAATGTATTTCGAGGCTTCCAGATTTGCCTTTACAAGCGATCATAAACTCACTTTGTCCTCAAGCAGAACGAGGGGTCATACCGCTCCGTCTGGTTAGTAAATAAAGTGAGCAAGACGCTAGAGAGAGAAAATTCTCTATATTCGAAAAGGGACTTGCAGAGCACAGTTTCCTAAAATTGAAAAATAAAAGTTTTCTTGAAGTGGAGTTTGCTCGAAAATCCTCGCTTTCTCGCTTCCGCTCTCTACTTAGAGACAATAGGTCGCTACCTGCGGTGCGACATTCCGGAGCCCATCTGTTGGCTCAGAACGTGCTCGAACAGCACGAACAGAGATTTCCGAATATTAAAAGAGCACTTGTTTCTTAAAGAGTGGCACTAGAGGTCGATGACCTGAAAAGGATTAATAGAGAAACTGTGCAAAAGCATTTTAACCTCTAGAGAACACTTTAAGCTTTAGGAAGCAAGTGTATCTCTCTAGGATTATATAGATTTTAGGCGTGATCTTGTAAAAGAAAAAGATTTGGAAAAAGATTAATAAAAATAAATTAAATCTAAATTGATTATTTTAGAGCAAATAGGCTCCAATTATTGTACTCTCTAAAATTAAAAAAAAAAGAGACTGAAAATATTTTGATACTGCTTATGCAGTCTACGCGCATTATAGATTAAGATAGGGGCTACGAAGTTTATTTTGAATATTGCTATTATCTATCGATCAGGTTGTGTTTTAATTAGTTTATTTAGACTGCTTGTTGTGCAGATCATTAGATTCTAAGTCAAATTTCTCTACGGAGTAATAGAGAGAGATTTAAAGATATTTTCTTATACGCGACTGCTCGACGTGCAGATCTCGATTTTATACTAGGTTTACCAAAGATTTAATAGTTTAACTGACGAGTGAAGACCATTTAGCCTATTTTCAGAATTATTTAGCGTGATAATTACTAATTTACGTAGGGAAAGAAATATATGTTGTAAAAATAGGACAGCTTATGTTTTTTTGAATGAAAGGTACAATTTTATGTGAAAAGGAATCTTATTCTTTCTCCTAGAGGAGCCCCGTTTTCTTAGATTATTGATTTGATTAACTAAAAATTGTTAATTAATTCAAAAAGTTAACTTAGCCAAAAGCCGGCGGTTACAATATATATATATATATTGTAACCAGCGGGTTACAGCTAAAGAGCCTTCTCTTAGGCAAAACTCCTTGCCTGCTCGCAAATATAGAGCAAAGTTGCCTCTCACAGGAGCAATGAAACCCAAAAGATGGTGGACCGAACTGCTACCACCATTGCCACCACACCCCCAGGCCAATCGGGAGGATCAATTAGCGACAATCAAGGACCGGATAAGAAGAAAGAGGGGAAAGAAACTGGCACGCGTCAACAAGAACAAAAAGGGCGTAACTTATACAGTGGGAGAAAAAGTGTTGGCTAAGACCTGTAACGTGTCTAACGCACTATCAGGCGCCATGACAAACATTTTCTGACTGTATAAAGGACCATACAGGATTAAAAAGAAAATTGCCACCAATGTGTATATCCTGTGGCACGATGGACAAGAGCGAGAGAGAGGGCAATACCATGCAGACGATCTCCGCAAGTATTATGAAGAAGACGTCGAGGGAGGGGATGGAGAAAATGCCCAAAGATCAAGTACCTGAAGGGCCATAGGAATATTGGAAAACGAAGGGAAGGTCAGTTACGATCGAAACATCGAAGATGCCAGACGCAGAAACCCAACAGAAAGCCCTTGACACCACTTTCAACGTAGCAATACAATGCAACTTGGAAACCGAAGAAAATATACGAATCATCACGGAGTTTGTCCTTCATGAGGGAGTCATTACACGCCCCCAATTCATTTCTTATATAAAGAAAAAGGCGATACGACCTGCCAATACGACCGTATCAGAAGTCAATGCTGCGAGATTTCGAAAACGCATGAGGAACAAATACGTGCGGATGCAGGAAACTACCTGCCTACCTCACACCTCACCTCAGCCGTCCATATCCAAGAACGACAATCGGTTCGAAATAATTGCAGCACCGATCAATCCTGAATTGGACCTGCAAATCCTGGGGGCATTGCAGCTGAATGGAATGAATCTTGTGGATCCGAGGGCCTCTGAGTCGCCTACACGATGAAGAAAGCTACAAAAGAAATCGAGACGAGAAGAAGATCAGAAACATCCCTTAACAACAAAAATAAGAAAAGAAGACCAGCCAATCTACGTAAAGAAATTGTTCGAAACAATGGAGAACAAAAACGCTTCAAAATTTTGAACGATATCTTATATCACGTAAGTGGGCATGAATATCGTATTTATGTGCCTGTAGAGTTTGCAAAAGACTTAATAAAAGAATGTCATGTATCGTATAGCCACCCTGGAAAGTAGAAAACGTATAGGGTGCTGAGAGAGACATTCTATAGTCCGCTACTAGCAAAACTACCGCGAAATATTTTGGCGACATGCGATTCCTGTCAGCGTAACAAAATCTCCACGCAAGCATCACAAGCACAACAAGAGCCGCTTTTACTGCAATCACCGCTAGAGCTCATTTCCATAGATTTTTTTGGACAACTCACTAAAACAAAATATGGATATGAACACCTGCTAGTAATGATTGACACCTTCACTAAATTCACAAAATTTTAACCGGAGAAAAGATACACCAGTGAGAGTGCGATAAAACGATTGGACGAGTTTATAGAAAATGTCGGTGCTCCCCATAAAGGGCTCTCAGACAGAGGCACGCTATTTACCAGCAAAAAATGGCGGCAGGCACGACTTTTCCGCACGCTCCTCTCACCGGACAAACATAATACGTGGTTCGCCCAATTAGAAAATGTGGAGACGATCATTAATGAGTTCCACCACGACACGGCGGAGTTGACCCCCAACGACCCCTGTCAAAGTGTACCCAACACATTGACAGGTGCCATGGCAAAGTTTTTCTTACTGTATGAAGGACCATACCGGATTAAAAAGAAAATTGTCACCAACGTTTACATCCTATAGAATGACGAACAAGAGCGAGCGAGAGGGCAATACCATGCCGACGATCTCCGTAAGTACTACGAAGAAAATATCGAAGGAGTGGATGAAGAAAATTCCCAGAGTTCGAGTACCTGAAGAGCCATAGGAAAGCTGGAAGACAAAGGAAAGGTCAGTAACGATTGAAACATCGAATATGCCAGACGCAGAAACGCAACACGAAATTCTCGACACCAATTGCAATGTAGCCATACAATGCAATTTCGGAGCACCTACACGACCACGCTTTATCACCACCACTCGGAGAAAAGCAAATTGACCACACGAAGCCACATGTCAACCCGACTTCACACCACAACCATCGGCAGCCCAATGTGACAATTATCCAGCTAAGGAGGCAGCACCAATCAATGTCAGCGGAAGAAATACCAGCAGCTGAAACACATGAGGAAAACGAGTGTGAAGCAGAAAGAGAGTGGAAGGCAGCCACTCACGAAAAAGTAACTACGAACCCGAGTCGAAATATAGGTTCTCTATTGATTCTCCATAGTGCTAAATAAATTCTCTATCGATTCTCTTCAGTCTTAGACGTTCTCCGTTGATTCTCCTTAGTGCTTAACAATTTCTCTTTTGATTCTGTGTGGTCTTAAACTTTCTCTTTTGATTCTCTTAGGTCCTAGTTGGTTCTCTTTTAATTCTCTTTAATTATCTTCGTACGTGCGCGCATATCACGGGTCGATTCGGAAATTGATGATCGTTCCAGCAGCTGACGACAAAGATACAGTGGTTGGCGTGGCGTCATCAGATACACCCGAGTTAAAAAAGTGTTTTAAAAATAAATTAGTGAACTATATTTCTCAAAATGGGGCGGAAAAAATAGGCTCTCGTATGGTGGATTAACAGTTGCTATAAAGATGTCCTTGAATTATCAACTCTCCCAGCAAAATTCAGGTTTGTGAACGACATTTCAACGTTGATATGGATGGATCACAAAACTGGATTGAAAACTACGGGGCAAGCAATAATTCTTGCAATATCTGGTACGTATGCATTTTCTATCAAACCTTTAATTAATTATGTGTATTTATGACAAAATTGTAACCATTTTTATGGCAAAGCAACCTGAGGTTGGCATATGGTCCCACCTTACCTACCCTAACCTAAAAAAAGTAATGAAAACATCAGGGTCGTATGAACCATTCCTGTTGCAGTTTTGTCCCAAAACAATATTTTATTTTTGCCATTTTGGTTTTATAATATCATAATGAACGTGAAAATGTTTGTGCTCCAAAATCAAACTTCATCAAAGTACTGAGTTATGAGTATGTAAGTACAGATAACAGGGTGGCCATTTTATTCGAAGAAAAAATGCGTTTGATTTCAAAATTTTTTTATTCGAATTATCAATAATTTACACGTATAAATTGTTTAACACTGTTCAATTAAAGAATTTTAAATGAAATGCAGATAAACTACAAAATTAAGAACTTCTCACTTTTATAAATTATAGAATTCAAAGATTGAGATTAAATTCCAAAAATATAAATCCACGGTATGATTTTCAATGATCTAAATTGAAGAATCAATCAATGAACTTTAAAATTTTTTAAATTATCTTATTTGAAGCAATTTCAAGCTAGAAACATTGAAAATTGAAAAATTAATTTTTTTTGTAACTGAACACTTCGTAAATTAGAAGTTAAATTATTTTCGTACTTAAGGATATTTTTAAAATACAATATATTTTGGTGCAGGCAAAAAAGTGTTTCTCAAAGACGTACAGATGGTCACGGATGATGAGTCTGAAGCGACCAGCAGTGTCACTGACGAGAGTTAAGTGTACGGAAAAACAACCGAGAATGTTGCGATTACAAACAGCCGTGAAATTGAGAGAGGTTGTACAGATACGGGGATTTTAGAGGCTTCTCGATTTGCACATTCTGAAATGGGTACCTGTAATGTGTCAGCAATCTCACCACCCTGTCCGCCACATATAAAAACAGGTGACTATCAGTTTTTACCAATTTCTTACTAGGATATTGAAAATCGGTTTAACTAATACAAAACTGTATAAATTTAGGATCAAGCAGTGGTTCTTGGGTACCTCAACAGGAAATTTCGTATGTTCAGGGAAATTGCAGGATTTGGAAACAATAGATTGCGCTCAATGCTTGCAACAACTTTAAATTCTTTTGTAGAATAAACCATATTTTAATCGAAGATTGGGAGTGTCCAGAGCCAGCAGAAGTCCTTTTTCAAAAATGCAAAGGAATGAACGTCATGTCCAATCTGGACATGACAAGTAGTTTCTGGCAAGTCCCTTTACACCCGGATTCAAGAAAATACACGGCCTTCCAGTACCAATGCCGTAGCTATGAGTTTCGCGTCGTGCCGTTCGGTCTAAAAACGAGCACGGCAGCGCTCGTTCGAGGCCTGTACCAAGCGTTACAAGGACTGGGCGATCAAATCATTTCTTTTGTGGATGACACATTAATTACGTCAGAAACAAACGAAATGCACTTAGAACACTTAGATGAAATCCTAGAGAGACACGAGAGGAATAATTTAACATTAAATCTCACGAAGTCGCACTCCTTTAAAAAAGAAACGAAAGTCCTAGGATTTATTTTAACAACAGAAGGAATAAAATCGGAACCCGAAAAAATTCAAGCCTTTCCAGCACCACGCTACGTCAAACAACTGCGAGGCTTCCTGGGACTCATAAATTATTATTCTAAATTTAGTAAGGAACATGCTGCAGAAACAGTACTGCTACTAAAATTAATAAAAAAGGGAGTTACTTGGAAGTGGGATAAAAAGCACAGGAAACCTTTGAAAAAATTAAAGGATTATCATGCACATCCATCATGCTTTATTTTCCAGACCCTAGCAAAGGCTATTATCTAGAAACGGACGCTAGTCGCACATTGAAGGGGCCAGAGTTAACATACTACACCCAGGAAAAAGAGTTGCTGGCAGTCGTTTGGGCTCTGCAAAAATTTCGCACATATTTACACGGTGCAGAAATTATAAATAGAACCGACCACCTGGCCCTCACCTTCCTGAAAACCTGCAAATTTGTAAATGAACGACTAACACGCTGGATATTTGGCCATACGGGACTATAAAATTAAAATTGAACACTTACCTGGAAAGGACAACTTAATGGCCGATGTATTAAGCAGGATTCTTGACTGCGAGATCTACAAGAATAATCGAGGAGAAACTCGAGTTGTAATTAACGCACTCAATTATCAATGGACCCAAGAGACCGAACAATCTCTACGAAACGTCACGCAGAAGCAAAAGGAGGACAAGAAAATACAGCAACTGATTCGAGACACCCAGAAAAAGGGCCAAAATAATTTAACGCGTTTTAAAACATTAAATTACGCCTTCTATCATTTTGACGGGACGTCATACCGAATCTGCTTACCCCGAGAGTTAACAGAAAAATTAATATGGGAGTTTCATCTCGCATATGGTCATCCAGGGGCGGAGAAAACCTACAAAATTTTAAGCGAGTCTTTTTACGCGCTAAAATTAGCAAAAGTGACGCGACAAACACTTGCTACGTGCGATTCATGTCAATGAAACAAGCTGCCGACACAGGCACTACAGGAACCCGTCCTATCGAGCGAACCCTTAGAAATCAAAGCTATAGATCTTTTTGAACCATTAACCAAAACTAAATATGGATATGAGTACCTGCTCGTCATGATTGACACTTTCACGAAATACACTAAACTATATACATTAAAAAAGGCGACGAGTGATATAGCGATAAAAAGTTTAGACAATTTTATAGAAAGTATCGGACAGTCAAGAAAAGTACTATCAGATCGTGGTACTCAATTCACTAGCTATAAATGGCGACAGTCAATCGGGAGCTAGCGAGACTTTTCAGGACCCTCCTACCACCTGATTAACATGGCGGATGGTACTTTCAATTGGAAATATCGAGACAATTATCAACGAATCGCACCACGACACCACTGAAATCACTCCATTCGAGGCATTATGGGGAAGGAGGCCCGAAAGATGGTGGACGGACCCCCTGCTGCGAGTACCTCCACACCCACCTGTGAACAAACTGAATGAACAAGCGCAGCGACTAGCGCCAAAGGGGCCAGTACCATGCGAATGACCTACGAAAATATCTCCGGAAGAAAACGGATGGAGGGTATGAGAAAAGTGAAACGAGGGAAAGCGATGGGTCCTAGAGCCTCTCGGAAAATTCGGGTAGGTCAGTATTGTATACTAAACCAAACATGCCTGACGCGAGTACGAATTTCGAGTGCCTCGATGTGTATCCTTGTGTATCCATACAATGTGATATGGATAGAGAAGAAGAAAATTATGAGGAAAGAGAGACTCATAATTATAAAATCCTGATGGCAAGACCCAGATTCATCTCGAATAAAAAGAAAAAGGCCGCTTTACCAGAAAACATGACTGTTTCAATGGTAAGCGCGCCTCGCTTCCCGAGGAGCTTAAGGAAGCGAAAGGTCGGCACCTCACCTGCACGAGTCACACCACTAGCCGAACAGGAAATTGAAGTCGTTGATCTAGAGAAAAAACCGGAGAACGAACCATCAAATAATGGAAAACTAGGGACCGCCTCAAAGGAGATGCAGTTTCCTGAAATAATCGACCTGGATGAAGAAATCACCATATTGGAGATGATTCCGGTGGGAGCATGCACAAATAAGCCTTAAGAAGACGAGAACGAGCGACAGGAGAAAAATCTATCCCCACAACCTTCCACTTCTAACGAAGAAATTCTGGAACCGACAGCACCAGAAATCGAGGAGAAGCAAGAAGTGAAGGATGAGAAGGCTGCTCTCGCTTCCTAGGGACTTAGTGTACCTGATTGTCAGGTCATATAAAATCTGACAACATATTTTGAGAGTTTTTTTCTTCACGTAAGATTCATAAATTTCTTGTTTATTAACTGTAATAATGTTTTGATTATTCACCTCGTACGAATAAATGTTTCTTTAATCTAATAGTTATTTAAACGTGAATTCTCGCCTCGTTACGAGAGATTCACGTACTCTAGTGTACCATAGGTTATCCTCGATTTTCGTTTCACAGTGATATTAATTAATTATATCTTAAATATCAGTTTTATAGGACCGGTTAATTAGATTAGTTTTTCTCTGCCCGTTGAGCAGAGAACCGACTCGAAAGGATTGAACGTCGTTCTGATCAAATAACTTACGTGCATATCGCGCTCTGGCTTCGTTCTACAAGTTTAAAATCTCAAATCACTCTAGAAACATTATCGTGCAATTTCTCACGTTTCTTAGTTTACCTTGTTTTTTAACTACTTTATTCAGGGACTAGAAATCTAATTGTAAAAATGGTTTAGCTCAGATTTTATGAATAAAAAGAATGTTTTAATGTGAACAGAATCTTCTCCTTTTCTCCAAAAGAAGCCCTTTTTATTTACTTATTATTAACGCATAGGTTAAATTGATTAATTTAATCATTTAGATAACCACGGCAAAAAACCGCGTGTTGCAATATATATATATATATATATATTGTAACCAGCGGGTTACAGCTAAGAGCCTTCTCTTAGTCAGAACTTCGTGCGTGCAGAAAAGTTTAGCAAAGAGTTGCATCAGTACAGGGCAATAGAAGAGCGCAGACTCCGAAGCCTCCCACTAAAACGCCCTCGCGAGTAGTGGGAGTCTAAGCTGGAGCGCGCTCCATAAAAACTGTTACGCAAGCCTAAAACAGCAGTTGGGGGTGTTGCGTGGCAAACGCAACAGGCTTGGAGAGCACCTCATGAGAAGTTGGAGACTTACTCTCTCCATCCTTGTCCTGTACCCTCTTCAAGTGTTTTCTTTGGGAGACATTGAGTGCTTAGGACTAAAAATCCTAAGCCCGCAATCTCTCTCCGTAAAGGAGATAGCTCTAGGAGTGGACGGAAGCTAATCTTCCCATCGAGTTCAAAAGAGTATTATTTCTGAAATTAAGTGAGTGCTATTCAGCTACCTCAGCCTTTTTCCTAAGGGAATATTTTCGCGAGCGTATAATTGGGCATTTTTGTCATATTTTTGGACTTAGACAATTTACGGATATTATCCGATTCTGAAAAAAAGAGATTTAATTTTAACGTCGAATTTTTAGAGTATTTCATTCGGCTAAAGGCCTTTTGAGCAAATTGAGATATCTTTAAATAAAATTTCAAAGATTAACTGACGAACAGAGCACATTCCGTCGTGTACCCTGGTCAGAGAAGTTAACTTGGAAATTTTACAAATTGTCCATCAGCATCTTAATTCCTTATAGGCAGGCGGGACCTAACAACTCCCTTACTTGGCTAAGAAAGTAGTTAAGTCTGAAGGCGAAGCCTCCGAGATCTCTCATTGAGTAAAGATCGTTTTCAAGCCCTTAATAAAAGTTTCTAGAGAGCGAGTCTCTCCAATATCTGGAAATGTCCAGTTTGACAACTCTGTGTTTCATTTTCTTGTACCTACCCTGTCCCTTATTCCGCCATAAATGATGCAATAGACTCGCATTAGAGCTATTATCTCTTGCCTTTGTAAAGGAAATTAGTTTTATTGAATTTGCATTTTTGGTCTTTGCTACCAAATTTTAAAAAGGATTTTGCCATAGCAGATACCTACAAATTATTTTTAGAAAAATAGAAGCCTTTGAGCGAATAAGAGTTTCCGCCAAGAGCCCATAATTTTAAGTTGATCTTTTTACTGTAAAATCAGTACATTCGGCCGAGAGCCCCTTTAGAAAAATAAGTTAATTCCTTTGAGAATAATCAAAATTAATGTGTTTTGGCCGAGAGACCCTTTAGAAAATTAAGTTGATTCAAGAAAAAAAGTAAAAGTAGTGTGTTTTGGCCGAGAACCCTTTAGAAAAATAAGTTGACTCGCTTTGAGAATCATAATAACTAGTATGTTTTGGCCAAGAGCCACAATTAGAAATTTAAGTTTGATTTTAGAGATATTAAAGATAAAGAGTTTAAGAAAGTAGAGATATCAAAGAGAGAAGTAGCTACCTCTCAGCGAATCGAAGTATCGTTTAGTTCAATTAAGAGATTTGATGTATTAGGACTGCGAAAAAAAAATAGATATTAAGTTTAGAGCAGATGAAAGGGATCATATGTAAATATAGCTCAGAGTAGGCTCTTATGAATAAAAACCTGTTTATCGAAACGAAACTTTATTCTTTCTCCATGCGTAACCCGAATTATTGACTGACTGCTCGCTTTACTTAAGGTAAAATTGCATAACTGGAGGGCAGAGAGAGAGAGAGAGAGAG
>CAKNWU010172963.1:0-12096 GCA_932072015.1 Andricus quercustozae | reverse complement strand
TTCTTAATTTAAATAAATGTGAATTATGTTGAATGTAGAATGTGTGTGTAGGTAGGCTTGTGTCAAAGTTAGCAACACGTGTTTATTTTATTTACTATTCCGACTGTAGCATATTTTGCTAACCAGTTAGTAATTCGGTGCGCACGGTCCCTGCGCATCATTTTACTACAATACTTTGTAAATACTGTTATCTTCTACAGATATTAATCCAACAAATTTACTATTTTCTCCTATCAAAATTAGTAAATGGCACTAGTGCAGACTTGCAGTTTTACTACAGAGGTTATTAAATACTTCAAATGTCTTTTACAATAAATGCAATAGTTTTAACTTTTATTTCAATATATTTTATAATTCTTTAAGTAGCTACGAGATACTAGTGAGGTTACTAAATATTATTAAAATTTGCGTTTTGCCCCTCATTGCAAAGTTCAGATAGTAAAATCTAGTGTGATTTTTAACAAGAAATACAAACAAGGGTTTCTCAGTGTACCCTCTCCATCAATAAGCCACTCATTCTCAGCGCCTCACTGTCCCTTCTCTCTCAGCCGCATTTTGGAATATTGTGTTTTACGAAAAACTAAGAAATCTAAAATAATCTGATTAGTCACGTGATGTATGTGTCACATTCCCTTACAAATTAAATAGAATGGATCTTCCAGAAAAATGCTCATCAAAGAAATTAATTATTATTCTTATCAATGGTTATATTTGGAGGATGTCGCTTTCACAAACGGTATTTGCATGATTTTCCAGGAGAGACAACAAACTTTTACAAAATTCGAATTTTCAATTAAGGGGGAAAAAATTGAAAAAAGTTCACAAATTTTGCAAAAACTTGGAAAAAATAAAAAAATTTCAGTAAAATTTAAAAGGTTGCACAAAAAATTGAACCATTTACATTTCGAGATACCGCAACAACAGTTTGAGTTACCGAAAGCATTTTAGATTTTTGTAAACTCTGAATTCAAGCCGAACCCAACCCGAAACCCTGATCAACCCGACCATGTTTTGCTCACCCATATATACAATTGATGCGCCGGATGCAAAAAGGAGATATAAAATTATTCTGCTGGTAGTGGGGAGGCCCCTGGGCACTTGAGAATACAGTTTTGAATTTTAATTTTTTAAATACGCATTCGTATTAGAAATTCAATTGCGCATCTTCTGCTTCCAATAGAAAAAGTTGTAGCTTTTTTAGTTTTTGAATTATTTACAAAAAACTGTTTTTTTATCAGATTAAAATATTTCGCCTTTCTTTACTTCAACTCGTGACGAAGTCGGAACTCTTTATTATTTTTTAGTAAAATTCATAAGATGTAAGCATTGACATTTTCTGCGACCGATGACGTCAGCAAAAGTTGAAAATGTTTATTTAAAAAAAAGTTAATAATTTTTTGCCGAGGCGTTGCACAATTCGTGTACAAACAACTTTGATCGTTTCGGTAGTCGAGCGAATTTTAAGCAAGCAAAAACTGTCAGTGAGAAAGTTAGTCAGGAAGGTTCAAAGAAGTTTTCTAGAAATTTTCAGCTCAATTGAAATAGTAGTTAACAAACTGTTGTTATTTTAATTTTTCGGCGTGATCGATTATCTCTCGCTTACGCTGCGGTCCGGCCGGTAAGCCGTTGTTCCCCAGAGTTAAGTGAACTCTGTCTTAGAGCACGTATGTAAGATATTTTTTTATTTAAATGCAATAAATGACGAAAAATCATGGTTTATCATAATTTTTTGTTTTATTTCTGATTGAAATATTTAAAAATTGCCACTTTCAGGGACATGGCTTCATAAAATTCTTAAAAATAAAGAATCTGTACACGTTTCCTTTCTTGTATCCCGCGTGTCCTTTGACTCACCTCTATTTGTAAACATGCCTACATACTCTTTCTGATTTTTTAAATCAAAAATGATCGTTGAAATATTACATGATATTTTCTTTTTTTTAAGTTCCGAATACGTATTACGAAAGCTGTCAAAAATTTCATAATATAAATGCAGTGACAACTTTTACTTGAAAAAAAATCAGAGATCATTTTTAGAATAAATCTACTATTGTTTTAAAGTTATCATAAGCTTGAACTAAAGAAAGTCTGGTTAAATTGACCAGTAAATTCACCTAAAATTATTTTTTGAGCCAAAGTTAAAAATCATGTATTTTATGTGTTTATTGAAATAATTAATATTTAAACATTAAAATCGGCGCTAAATATAGTATTTCTACTTTAATTTTTTAATTTTATTGATCTTTTTGAGTTTATTTATTATATATTTTTATTTTAATAATACCAAAAATTTAACACTTATGATTCTGAATTATCACTACCCATTTTATAACCAAGAATAAGTCCTGATTTTTCGTATTTTTAATAACAATTATCTGTATCTGACCGACCTCTGGGACCGAGTACCACCTAACGTTGTGTAGTAACGTCTTGCCGGCCGGACCGCCGCCTACGCGGGAGATAATCGATCGCGCCGGAAAATTATAACATCAACAGTTTGTTGACTGCTATTTCCATTGAGCTAAAAATTTCCAGAAAACTTCTTGGAACCTTCCTGACCAACTATCTCACGGACAGTTTTTGCTTGCTCAAAATTCGCTCGAGTCCCGGAACGATCAAAATTTTTTGTGCACGAATTGTGCAACGCCTCGGCAAAAAATTATTAACTTTTTTTGAAATAAACATTTTCAACTTTTTCTGACTTCATCGGTCGCAGAAAATGTCAATGCTTACATCTTATGAATTTCATTACAAAATATTAAAGAGTTCCGACTTCGTCACGAGTTGAAGTGAAAAAAGGCGAAATATTTTAATCAGATAAAAAAACAGTTTTTTTCTAAATAATTCAAAAACTAAAAAGGCTAAGCAAAATAATTTTATATCTCCTTTTTGCATCCGGCGCCTCAAGTATGTACTGCCAAAACAGTAAGTCTCCCTCTCTATAAAAAGTCACACTGAAAAAGTGATTCAAGCCACTTAAACATGTTTGCAAAATGTCAACAAATGTAAATCTTTTTTACGGAAAGATATATTAAAATATTTCAGTAAGATAGATATTTTCCTGTAATGAAATACTTTCTTGAAGTTGATGCATTTACCGCGTAAGAACATAATTTTGAATTACAACTAAAATATACTAAACGATTATTAACTCTAAAAATAAATGATATTTTTTCAAGTTCATGCCAGGCTATTGTATATCCTTACTGACATATTGTAGTAGCAATTGATATGAATTATATATGGAAAAATATCATTGAGAATTCAGGGAATTACGATAGAAAAATTTAGTGGCCTGACAAGTCAGTATATATATATATTTTTTTTAAAACCATTTATGAGTCGTATCTTGCAATGCACGCCATTCCAGAAAAAAATGTACTACAAATACTATGACATAGTCTAGAAATATTCCACGTGCCCTTAGCAACACTTATTAATTATATGCAATCTTTCTAACTATTTTTTATTGATATTCGTAACTTTTAAAACTATTTAAAAACAACTGAATTTACTTTTATTTAGGGCAAGTAATTTTTCATTATATTATTATAGACATTAGACACGTAAGATATTTTTTTCTGTGGTAGAGATTCTTTCGTTTTTTGTCTTAAACTCTTTTAAACTGAAGATGCTTTCGATTTTTTAAGTAAGAGTTATATGGATGAAAATCAAAAGGTTGACAAGATCAGTTCATTAGAATACGCTTGTGTGCCAGAGAAATTATTTTTTTAGTAACAGGGTTTTATGAAGCCTATTTTTTTCACAATGTTCTTTGCCGAAATTATTTTTACTTTAATGGGAATCAAAGTAAATTTAATTAAATATGAGAAAATTTTATCCGGTAACGCGTCTTACGACAGCATTATATACTTTTTAAACGTTTCAGAGTTTAATTTTTCCACTTGCATTGACATACAGCTAAAGTTTATTGAGCATCCTTTCAAACGCGAATGTTTCAGTATACGTAAAGTGTCTTTATTTGACAAAAACAATCAATTTATAAGCCTGAAAATAATTGTACAACAATTGATAAAAACATTTTCTTGCCAGTAAAACAAACGATAACAATAGGTTATTTCCGCGTAAAAACATACATTATAATAATCAAAAATTGTTTTGATATCTTGTCGTCCGGTAACACGAAATTTATTTTAATTGAGTGAAGCTAGCTGTAAGAAGAAAAATAATCGGCACTCAAATTCTCATTTTATTTAAAAATAATTTTAAATAACCATAAAGCCACTTCTTTTATTGATTATATTGCAAATAAAAATAAACATAGATCTCAATTGACCAATATGACGGCCCACAAAGCAGATCTAACTATTATTTCGACCAAAGGATATTTCATTTTAAAGGATTTAAATGATATATTTGTTAATAATTTGAAAGAATATTAACATTTTAAATAACTTCCTATTCCCTTATCTCAATTATTATCATTTTTACGCTTATTGAGATTATTATGAAGAGAGAAAATGGTTTTATGTTGTTCAAAATATTTTTTTTTCGAAAAGTTAAAAATTGCATAATTCCAACTTTTTTGTTTCCACCCATATGCAGAAGGAAATGTGTAGTACTCTTAGGTTCAAGCAGTTTTTTTAGATGCTTACTTAGATTAACTTCGCAACTACTGCCTGAATTATGATTTATCATACGTAAAACTTTATAAAATAAATACATTTATCAATCTTTTATTTGATCGTATAATTTTTTGGAAGAATTCAAAAGTTTATTAATAAATTTTACTTTATCTGAAACAAAATTTATCTGCCCGTTTACTGAAAAATAAATAGAAAAGAAAATAAAGAAATGTCTGTGAACTGTTCTAAAATTAGGAAAAGTTTGCTCTAACAATTTTAGATTTAATATTAAGAGAAGTTCAAATATGTATTATATATGTAACGCTATTTGCAGACATTTCTGAATTATTTACTTGAACGAACTCTTATTATAAGAGTTTCTGAACATTTTATAAACAATATTCTCACGATTTACAGTGAAATCTTATTTAAAAAAATGTGTATGGAGTAAAAGACTCAATCCATAATATTACCCACCGTGATCCATAACTACCCCGGTTGACAGAAAGTCATTTCAAGAAATGAAAGTAAAAAGTAATATCTCGTCTTCAAATTCAGAGTTTTTTTAAATTAAGGGCAGATAGCGCAAAAACGATTCAAAAAAATGTTTTTTGAGGGAGACCATGAGATATACACAATGACGCCTATGAAATATGTTAGCTCTTGTCGAGTTAATAGAATTCTATTTAAATTTTTATTATTTTCCTCTTTCATTCCCATCACATTTTTAATGCGACACACGGTATTACATCTAATACCCACATATGGATCATTTGTATCTCATGTACATTAAGCGTATTTATGTCTAAAATTGTAGACGGCAAATTCTTGATTTACGAACACAACGTGTGCAGAGTGGAAAGCATCATTTATGTAATTTCTTTTGGATGTTTTATCCATTTTGATTTTTCTGCATTCTTTTCTAGAAAACTGACAAATTTCTGTCATGAAGAATAAAAGAAATAATATTAGAAATTTCTTTAAATAGTAACAAACAGTGAAGAATTGTTCACACTTGGAAAGTGATGAATATCTAGGTAAAGTTTCCACTCAATGTTCGTAAAATATGTAAGTAGCGCATAGTTTTTATGTACAAAGATTTTAACGATTCTAAACTTTCATAAACTTATTTTCACAAGGGGTATATTTGTCTACGCATTTCCAGATTTCATTATATTCTTGTACTCTGTTGTTATAGAAAAATGTTTAGTTTTTGAAGAAATTGCACCACCAGAAAAAAACGAAGTGTTCACTTCTAGCGAAAATGTTTAATAATTAGTTCTTAAATTCAATTTTCATGTTACGCAATAGCGATTGTCTGAGAGAAAATTGTGCAATAATTGTACAATGCCTAAAATATTAAAAATGTAAACAATCGCTCCAGTTTAATTTTACACAACAGCTCAAGCACTTTTTTAGTTACTTGGTCCTTTCCTTGCATTGCTAAAGTTCTTCTGTATACATTTGCTTCGATATTATAATATTTTTCAGCAATCAACCACTCTCATGCATGCAATATATGTATATAGGTACTATTCTCATCTTACAATAAATGTTTCCCCGATCACATGCAATATTTTGAAACGTTTATACTTTTGATAATCTATTTTCAGTCTATGTATCATCAGATTCAAAGGAAGTCGAGTATACTGAATGATAGGTACATATGATTTGACTAAAAAAAACTGCAGGATAATTTTTTTGTACATTTTCTAAAAAGGAAAATAATTCTTTTAGAAGAAATATTATATTTGTTACCTTTTTCGTTCATCTTCGCTTTGTAAATAGCTAGAAATTTTAATTTTATTCATAACTATCAAAGAGAAGAAGAACGGAAAATTGATTTAACTGTTTTATTTGTAAATTTTATCTAATAGAATTTACAAATAACAAATCAATTCTTTTATATCTCTTTAAATATTCATCGTTTACTATAAATTTTCACTAACATTTTTACAGTCTGTTCTACGAATCTAAAAATAAATTTCTGTATACTTGAATGCTGTTTCACTCCCCAATTAGTAGGCTACCAAAATCACGTATCTCTATTGTGCCATTCATATTTTATAGGTAGGAAGAGATACTGAACGTAGAATATAATTGAAGTGGCATTCTCTTAAAATCCTTATTGAAATAAGAATTAAATTCATAACTTAGAAGAATTAATCAAGACACAATTCGGATGCATATTTATACTACCCTAATGTTTATTTTGATTTTTATCAATTCATTGGAAAGGAGACTCCAATACTGTGATGAGCAGTTTTTGTGCTGAGAAATCATATTGTACGTTCAGAATTAATAAGCTATTGTGGGAGTACACTCCCGACATCTGCCATCTTTGTATGCTTTCCCTCTGCGCCACACGCATTTTCGCGACGCATTAGCGAGTCTCCTTCTGAGGTGATTGCGAGTCTTTGCGTTAAGCACACCTACTTCTTCGAATTATATTACCCTGCAGCCCCGTTAGAGGGCAGATACCGGTGGCGAACTGTATTACATGTTCATGTACGTTGAGTTTGTACAAAAATGACATTACATTAGAATCTAAAAAATTTATTCTCCGGAAGCTTGAGTATTTCCTGCATTTCCACGTTCTTCACTGCATTTTTGCTCTTGTTGTTCCTTTTGCGCTCGAATTTTTGCATCTGTAGAAAAATATGATAAAATTACCATAAATATGAATATCTCTAGCCCCATCCGCTGGGGCGGGACAAAACACGTATTGGGGCTAGATCAGACACGTATGGGACGAGATCAGACACGTTCATTATTCATGATTTTCTGTTAATAGAAGATTATTTTGCGTGTTTTTTGTACACATAAAAGATTTCTTGAAAGTTTTCTGTGAGCAGAAATGAGCACCCCGACGAAAAATCATTGAAATTAACTTATATACAATACATTACATTCTTTTCATGACGGAGCAATATGATTATCCGTACCTATTCATTTTCTGTAAAATGTAGGAGAAATTATTTTTCAAGTTATAATTAAGTCTTGTGACTTTAGGGAAGGAGCTTATACGTAGTTGAAAGTATAACTGCAATTGATAGTCTATTTAATAATTTTTTTGCTTACATATTTTGATTTTTCTGATTGCAAATTAATGAAAAAGAATTATTAAGATGTATTTTTCAATACATACCTTTACTAAAACCGGATGTTGAATACAAATTTATTTGAAACTTTCATTTATTATATATTTCTACAATTAGTTAAGAATAATTTATGAACTTCTCTTTATAAATTTTGCACCTAAAAACAATAATCAAATTTTGCACTGCATCAAAATTGTTTTTTTTTACTAAATATGAAGAAACAATTTTTAATATAAATTTGAGAAGCTTTCTACAAATGTCAGTGTTAATAAAATTGAAAGCTTCTTCCTGAATATGCTGAAAAAATAAATCACTATTAAAAATTATTTCTACTACTGCCTACATAGTGGAGCATAATTTATCAAGTGCTCTTACTAAAAAATAAAGATTCTTCTATTGGACAACAACATTGGCAAATTGTAATCCTAATGAAAGATAGTTTATGAAAACAATATTTGCCGTCTGAAAAAATATTCATCGAGAGGGAGAAAGTGCCATGTTTTACTTCTGTGTAGATACGCTACTTTTTTTTTATCTTTAACTATTTCAATTCAAAAAATATTGCTGTCTGCTACAGTCTTGCTAGGATTTACACGTCTTTTCATTGATCGTTTGAAAATAATAATTAATATTATTTTTTAATGATTTAAAAAAATTATTTGAGGTTATCATTTTTTGTTTAGATCTAGTTATTTTGATATTTATTTGATTCCTTCTTTTATAGACAAAATTAATTTTTAGTTTTTTAAAATTGAATGATAGTTTTTGATCTACATAATCTAAACTAAAATGGTTATAATCTTTAGCTGTGAAAACAAATTCTTCTCTTGTTTCACTGGAAGTTTTTTCACAGCCAAAGATTATAGCCATTTTAGTTTGGACTATGTAGATAGAAAACTAATAATAGCTTATTCTATTCATAAAAAGATTTTAGACAATTCTATTTGTTTTACTTTTTTATGAATTGTTATGTAAGAAATTATTTAATTTTCTAATTAAACAACTAACTATACCTATGCGTTTAATTTCCAAGAAGAGAAGTTTATTCAAAAAATTAAAAGGAATAGAATTTTACAGAATTTTTTGAGGAATGAGATGAGCTATTATTAATGCAAATTGAATAAAAGTTACGACATCTGTCCTCAGATATCGTTTTATTGAAGACACTTGCTGTGGTTTAATTTCTAAAATTTATTATATTTATCCATAGGTCTTTCTTTTGATGATTTTATAAATCTAATTTTAAGTATGAAAAAATTAATATATATAATTTAAAAAAAAGTTAACCCTTTCAGGGGCAGAGGGACGTATACGTCCCACTTGTTTTTTCTGAGTTTTTCGAGCATTTCTGATGCATTTCACCTTGTTTTGTGTACACTGAGAAAAATGAATAGTTGGGGCTACTACCTTCTTATTAGTAAAGCATTCGTTGGTTCTTACAACTATTCAGTTAGTAACACCGACTGAGCAAGTAGTCGGTTTAGGAAGCCGTTTGTAGTAATCGTGACTAGTTTACGTTAGTAACGTATTAGTAGTCAGATTTACTAATAAAATAGTGATCTGTACTACTAATTGATTTCTCTAACAAATTAAAGTAGTAGGCTTAACTATTTTATTTGCCACTTTGGTTGGTACGATTGAGAACGCGACAGAGGTACCAACATAGGGAGAACGTTTAGACATGGCCGCCATAACTCGCTGCTCACTTGATGTCTTTACGATACGGAGATCATATCGAAGTATTCGAATGTATGTGTACGAAATTGTAAAATCAAATGAGTTTTAAGTTTCACTGGAAATCCTAACCTACAAAGTGCATCTGAAATTAGAAAGATCCCAGTGGGCAAAGGGACATATTTTTTTCAAAACGTCTTATCAGCTGAACTGACGCTGAACTGACATTTAACTGACATCAGCGTCCCTAAGATGTCCCCACAAAAAGATGCCCACTGGGACCTTCTTAATTCAGATTTCGATATAGTGACAGATATTTTAATTAGTCCCTATATAAAAAAAAAGAAAAAAGCTATAGCTACAAATGTGTTAGTAGACAAGACTAACTATATTAGTAAGTCCAACTACCTACAGATAGTCGTTTTGACAAACTAAAATAGTAAGTCTACCTAATTAAATTTTTTTGTCTAGTGCTTGTTTCCCATCTCACAAAAATAGTTCTCACAACTAACTAAATAGCAGTACCATTATTTACTACTTAAAATAGTTGTCCCAACAATTTTATTAGTTGTCCCAACTAACCTTTTTTCAGTGTACAAGTATTTCATTTTAGACTCTTAAGGGTTCATGTAAAGTAATTATCATGAAAAACTTGTAAAATTGTGAAGTAACGATTTGTTATAAATAATTTAAATCTAAAAAAATCACTTTTTTCGAATAAAATCGGCTGTTTATAAAGTACTAGTCCTATAGCTGTGACAAATTTTTTCCAGTTAGATAACACGTAGAACTGTAACATATATTTTTTACAGAATTTTCGACAGAAAAGCTTTTTTTGTTTCATTTTTTGAATTCATAAGAACTTACGTTTTTAACGAATTTTCAGCATATGTGCATCTAATGTACCGCATTTGTGATCGGTTATCAAATCCTAAAAAAAATGTTTTTCGGACCACTGATTGAGAATATAATGTCAAAATTGCAAAATTAAAAATGGCGGATTCAAAATGGCGTTTATATTAGTGCAAATTCACAATTTTTGGTAATTGCTATGAAACACTTTATTGTCAGAACTGCCAAATTCAAGAAGGCGGATTCAATACAGCCTGCATTAGAGTCACATAGTCGCCGTCTTGGATCAGCCATTTTTAATTTTGCAATTTTGATGCTAGACTCGTGATCAGCAACCCCAAAAACCCCTAAGTTACCATTAATAGCAAGAATTAGTTTAACAGAGAAATGTGCCCCTGAAAGGGTTAAGCAAACAACGCAGGGTCCCACTGGGAGCAACGGCCATTCAAAAATGACACCGGCTCCCAGCAGAACCGCGGTAAATCACACCTATAGTCACGACTCACGAGCGTGAGATGGATGGTCACAGGGCACGATAGAATTAAAAGGACAGTCCGGAGAAGCCCTCGTGTGTCTTCTGGACACGAAGCGACCCAAGGATGACAGCTTTCTGCATCCATTTGGCAAGTGCCTCGGCATATTTTTGGCACGCTGGTATGGCTTTAAGGTTACGAAGCAGTGATAGTTTCACACCTCCGAGAGCACGGATCACAAGGACAATTTCTTCAACCGAATACTTTGGGTACAGTCGCTGAAGCTCCCTTTTAAGGTCTTGATACCTCTCCTCCTTTTCCTTCTCCTTGGCAGTGATGTTGTAGTCGGCCGGAGCCGAGAATTCGATCACGAATAAAGTTTGTTTCTCAAAATATTGGAGAAGGTTGTCAGGCCTTGAATGTGCAATGGAGACTGTTGTCCGAAAATCGTAGTTCCTGAAAATTGGGCACTTTTCGTTTTTGACAATTGAATCTATTTCCTTCGGAGCATTCGGTAGGGCAGGGTCGCGGCCAACACGGTGAGAGCGACAAAGATGGCAATAAAGGACTCATACGGCCGCATTATGTCTGTAGAGATACGTCATTCCCGCGTGAGTTGGACACCCGGATAGTATGTGTTCTAGGTACTCAGCGTGTGCGTGACACGCTTGCACCTATCGCTGGGAACTTCTTCATATAAAATGCGGTCACGGTATACTAAGGTGGAAACGACACCGTACTGTCATGCAAAAATGAAACCCTCTGTGCCTGAAATAACCCCTGATGATCCTGTGAATGTTTCCGTGCATTTTCTTGTCGAGTAGCAGTTGGCGGAATTTTTTAACCTCTGCTTTCTTTACTTCGGATTTTAGAAGTGAAGCATCTAAATGGAGTAATGCACTTTGCTCACTTCTAATGTTAAAATTTAGGCCAAGGTTCTCGGTCGCCTTCTCCGCAGATTTGTAAAGGAACGCTTCTTTGCCAATCATCTGGTGTTTCCTGCCAATTTTTAGGAAGAGATCTCTCCCATTTGCAACGACGTAAGTTGTACTTCAACCAATTCGGTTATGACGACATTAGAGATTCAGAGAAGTCCGTGTCCGCTTTGACGGCGCGAGGTATATAATCGTGGAACGGACGAACTAATATGCAAGCTCTTATGCATATGCATTATCTCACGTGGAGCGATATCAAGGGCCGTAAGCTTATTCTTCGTCCATTGAACCACCCCAAACGAGTAGAGTAGAACCGATACAGCAGGCATGTTAGTCGCTGATACCTGATTCAACGCCAAAAGATTTAAAGACGGATAGACGATCCCTACACCAAGGGTTTCTGCTGAGTATGGTTACAATAAATTATAAGCAGTCGCGGAGAATTGTCCAGGCATGGTCCCGAAGGAATAACCCC
>CAKNWU010172690.1:0-11728 GCA_932072015.1 Andricus quercustozae | reverse complement strand
ACGACACGCTTGCCATCGCAGGGCTAGCCAGTCTGGCTCTTGCTCGCCTAGTATTCACTGGTCTAGAGCTTGGTTACAAAACCTTATAGTGTCTCGACAGAGTAGGGTTAATGCTCTCTTCAACGTCAACTAGTGTTTATGACGCCGCCACTTCCGCTTTGTTCTCGGGGAAGATCACCAGCCGCCTACCAACGCCATCCGCTCTTCGCGACCTATTCCACGGGCTATCCGCCCCCCTATCCGTGTCTGACGGTTATCATCTCTGATCGCCGGCTTGTCGTCGAAATTGTAAGTGGATAATAAACCACATTTTACCCTTACCTAACTGTGCCTCATTATGTCTAAACCTTTGTCTCGGCAATCCAACTCCTCATCTCCCTCGTCGGTCTTACCCCGTAATACCTGGCGCCCAACATAAAAATCCCACACTTTTCCTTTCAAAAGTTTAAACCTGCTGAGAAAAAGAGATCACAATGCAAATACTAGACTCTACGTTTGACTCTTACTCTGAACTTGACTCTTCACATTATGTGCCATTGATTCCTTATGCCTTGTCCATTTGATGCCTAATCACATAATTTATAAACACTGGAAAATTATCTACATGTTTAATGATATATACTCAATGACATTTCATATCTTGTCGGTATTTTATACGCAATGAGTGATTCATATGATTTACATGGGTAACAATGATGAAAATGATTACTTGCAATTAA
Source organism: Andricus quercustozae (assembly GCA_932072015.1). NCBI lineage: Eukaryota > Metazoa > Arthropoda > Insecta > Hymenoptera > Cynipidae > Andricus > Andricus quercustozae. The sequence continues at coordinate 11,009 of CAKNWU010172690.1, read as the reverse complement.
TTCTATATAACCTGATATATATGTGCAATGATTTGTTTCTATTTGAGCATGAAAATTTACCTGTATTGCCTATGAATTTATATGTACCCATGAATTCTCATATTTGAAACGATTTTTATGTACCCACGATATGTGTCAAATATGTGTTACAAATTTTTCTGGAATACTTATCACCATATTTTTCTGTGTACTTCCTAGCGATATTTCAGAGAAAAATAATCCGAATCACGCCCACAAAACTAAAGTGGAAATCATTTAGAAAAAAAATTTAAGAAAAATTGATGAGGATCGGGCTAAAAATAAAAGAAAAAACTTGTAAAAGTTTGTTAAAATTTAGGTTAATAGAATTTAATTTTGAAAAAAACCAAAGATAGGATAATTATGAAAAATAAGAAAAAAGACTAAAACCTGAAAAGGAAAGCATAGATTTTCTCCTTATTGAAAATCTTAATCGCCCGACTTAGCGAACCGTTCAAGCGCGCAAACAAGTTCGCACGTGCAGCGAGCAATATCCGCGAGTCGCGGCAAGGTCACGTGAAGTATCTTGTAAACAAAGGGTCCTACGAAGAAAATAAGCATATTTTTGAACTCTAGAATCAATTAGATATTAGATTAAAATTCTAATTAAAAGTTTCAAATAAAGTGAGGATTTTAAATTGAAATACCACTTCGGACAAATACATAAAAGGTGTCCCATGAATAAGAATTTAAACTCAACTGGAAATAAATGAAACTCAGATCGGGCAAAATTAAAAAAATAATGCAGAAACCTACTGCTGTGAAAAACGACCACAATAATCTAAATTTGGAAGGTGCTACTGCACTTCCAAATCAAAACATTAATTTAACTAACTATACATTCCAAACTAGGGGAGCGATCCCAAAAACAATTAACAGGTCAATAGGTCGCGGTAGACGGTTCACGCAAAAAAACATAGAATCACCCAGTATAAACAATAGGGACAAACCAAACAGATCAACTCAAAGTACTCAGCCTAACAGAACCTTTGACCCCATTGACAATACACTCTTTTGTGATCATGAAGATCTACCAAACCTAGACGGACCGTACCGCAAAAACAAAATGAGACCAAAAATAAACAACAGAACATTCCAATGCGATTCATTCCTTGAAAATAACACACGGTTTATTTTAGAAACCTATGAACTTTTAGAAAGCGTAGAGTTTAACAAAGTAATGAATCAACAGAAGAAAAGATTCTTTAAAGAAAGGGGAAAAAGGGCAAACAATTTAGAGATTAGACTAGATCCGCCGGCAAATAGCTCATGCGAACATAGAAAGAAAATAATCGAACCAAATGTCGTGAAACATAAATGAATCTCACGACAGATATTGCGTCCAATTTGATTTAAGAGAAAATTAGATGAACCTCGTCAACTTCCATACAATAATATTGAAAACCGTAGCAGATTGAGAAATAACAATGTAAAATTACAAAACTCTGATGACAGCGAACCTTTAGAAGACAGAAACAAATCAAAACAGAACACGTAGTCTCTCGCCAACAACTAACAGGTCAAACAGTCGTCAAAATTCAATCAATTGAATAATGAAACGATTTCAGTTACGTATTTTTCTTTTGGCATGACACAAATGCCTTTCCAAACCATGAGTAATTGGCCAGTTAAACTCCGAAGTAATAAAGACGATAGTCATGCGCATTTTCTCGAAGAATTAAAAAGATTTAAGGCCATGTAACGAGTGGGTCACGTGACCAAGCTATTCCTCAATTTTTCATTGTAAACTTACGTCCAAAATAAATAAGATATCGCGCTGTAAGTTTGGGAAATGTAAGAGGAGACACTAAAGTTTACGGCTCTACTCTTTTTGGGTGGAAATTTTGAAGAAAAAAAAATTATTATCGATACTCTCTAATGTAAACTTACGTCCACACGCAATGATATATCGTTTTGAAATTTTAGCACGCTAATTAGAAGGCTCGAAGGAAGGCGGCTTGGGTCCAAACTATTTATAATTGTGAAAAAAAATTTTGTAATTACTAATTGAAAAACATACCGACAGTGCTGTAGAACACGTGATTTCATTTTTGCACATTTTGAGGTTAGATTTGAATTTAATAACCTCAAAAATATTACGAAACTATAAGTTTCATGGATTGCATGCAAATCCATATTGGATGTTTGGATTTTTTAAATTTTGAGGTTATATTCGAATTCTGTAACCTGGAAAGTTTTGTGAAACTGAGTTTCATTCAAACCGCAACATTTGTATGAAATTATGGTATCTGCCATTTTTTCCATTACTTTGATTGATATTATCAAACCTGTATCTTGTGATAATTTTGAAATAAAATCGATCACACCTGGCGCCACCTGCAGCCTAACAAAAAAAAAAGAAAAAGTTACCAACAACAAACTTCTTCTTTACCGACAGAGAAAGATAGAAGTCAAACATAATAACATATGCCGTGAAGCCTAAATGCATGGGTCGATATTTATGATTGTCATAAATAAACTTTTTTCTTCCCCCAACTCTGTGCCTTGCCACAAACTGTCCTTTAATATTTATTAATATTTTCCGAAAATATTTCCGCGTTATTTTAACTTTTATTTTTAAGTATGGGTGAAAAAATATTGATCTGAGGACTGACTTGATCAGCTGTTATACTCGTTACATGGCCTTAAAAGGGGATACAGAATTAATGACCGCGACATCTTAGAAAATTTAGACGCACTACTAATCGAAGATGCAAAAGATTGGTGCGAAATAAATAAAAATTCCTGGAGATGATTATCTAATTTTTTCGGATATAAAAAAGAAAGATTTTCTGATGAAATTAGGCAAAAAATTAAATTTTGCAATCAAAAAAGAACACAAGACATCCACTCTTACCTAACAGAAATTAGAAAACTCTTTACTAAACTCTGCCCTAGAAAAAACTTAGAATTGGAATTACGCAGGACTTACGAAAACCTTCGCATCTAATACAAGATGTACATTAAAAGGAACGATTTTAATACCTTTGAGCAATTAGAGGACTTAGGTAAAGAATGGGAAACTTCGCTAGCCAAGTCAAAAATTCGAGGGCAAGTTTTACAAATCACTGAACCTAAAATCGAAGATGAAATTGAACAAAAGCGTAATAACGGTAACGGGGATAAAAATAACCCAGAAAATAACAAAGATGAGAAAAAGGAAAAAAATAATAGTCAAAATAATAACAAAAGCGGATATCAAAACAAAAATTACAAGGCTAGAAAACAATACAAAAATCGATTTCCATTTACACCATTTGGATCTCCATTCTAACGTTTTCCAAACCAATATCAAAAAACTTTCAGACCTAACTCCAGATCTAGATTCCCATCTGGTTTTTAATCAAATTTTTAATCTAGATTCCAACCAAATTATCAACCTAGATTCCAAAGCAATAGATGAAGATATCCATTCAACCCTTATAACCAAATGTTACCAATGTTTAATCAAATGTCATCAGGACAAAATCAAATTCAAAGTAACCCAATGTCGAATTCTACACGGAAAGTGCGAAAAACAATTCAAGAAATAATAACAAACAAAATTTCCAAAAATCGAATTACGGAAATAAAAATCAAAAATCGGGTAACAATAACAGCAAAGACTCACAAGACAGGACAAGTTCTAACTCAGACAAAAAACAGGACTCAAATACAAAAACGAATGAGAACACAAATAGTTGAAACTGTTATCATTGTGGTATAGCGGGCCATTTTTAAAGAAAATGCCCATATTATGTATACAACCAGGGAAACTGGAAGGGCGGGAATTAGAACAAAAAATATTACAACCATCATCTGATGACAAAATTCGAAGGTAGCTTATTTCGAATTTTAATAGATACAGGTGCCACACGTTCGTACGCTGGCAAGGGATTGCTGGAGAAAATCCAGAATTCCAAATATTCAATTTTTGAACCCGTTGCGCGAAAATTAATGGTCGCGAATGGAGAAACAGTCGATATAATTGGACAGGTAGTAATTCCAATTATAATCGGAAATAAAACGAAACACTTAATGTTTAGGATGGTCCCAAAATTAAAATTCGTAGATATTTTAGGAACAGACATGATAAAATCCTTACGGATGACCCTAGACTATGACTCAGAAACTTGGCGGTTACCAGGGAGTCCCCCTAAACGCTATCCTAGGGAAGCACACCCAAATGCTTTACCCCTCCCAATAATAATAATTAATAACGAAAACGAAAATAAACCTAACATTAAAGTTAAAGAAATTAGGGAAAGAAAAATGTAAATATTAGGGATAAACCATTAGCTAGAAAGAAGAAAATAGGTATTCAGATAGGAAACCGCAATTCGGAGGTAGCATTGTTACATCCCGAAATTTTACAAAATTTGATGTAAAGCCTAGCTAGGCGCAACCTACCATATCGTACATCTCACAGGCTAACTCCATCAACTACAAGCAATAGCATTACCGATCTTCTCTGAGTTTGAACCTAGGTATGGTAACTGCACTACGGTCGGTAAGACAGAGACCACAAGTACTATAGGTATTACCATGAAGAGATAAGAACTCAGAGGCTATCGATAACTTAGCATACGTTCGGTTAATGAGAGATTGTAATTGCAGACTCTATCGTTATAAATTAAGTATATTTAATAAAATACGAATGTATGCATATTCATAATAGTCTGAAACATAAATAATAACAAAGTAAAACTAATCATATGGAACATGAATACACACGTATGTCTAGAAGTAAAGTAATAAGTTATCAATATAATGTCATGCTACAGCTTACTATTAAAGTATAACCCACTTAGTGGAGAAACATGCGCATAGTCAGACAAGATTGTAACCGAAAGTGTCTGACTAGCGATATCGCCTATAGCTAAGCTAACATACAAAATCCAAAACTATGAAAGAGCGAGAGAAGAGGTAATCGGTAACCGCGGACTTTAGAAGAAGGAAACTGACTCGTCGGTCACTCGTGTAACCTGACACCCATTATAGTGATTCACTGTTTAATTGTATTTGCTCATCCAATTATTAAAACCGTACGTGCGGATCGCATTATTCCACTGTACGTGCTGATCGCATTATTTCACCGTACTTGCCGATCGCACAATTGCACGCCCATAGGGAGTAAGGATTATATAAACCCCGGAAACCACCCTGTTCACCGTCTTACGTTCTCGGCAGTCATACTGTTCACTTCGATCTACTTTTAACGAATAGTTTTGACAAAGTAACGGCTTCTATCTCATCGTGACTGAAGAAACACTCTTATATAAGTCGCATACTTTAAAGTTCAAATTCAAAATAGTTAACGTGATCAAGTCTTGGACTAAGTCCCTTCGGCTAAGACTTCCAGTCGTCGCAGAGTAACTTTCCGAATAAAGTCCGCAGTGTTAACGTTCGCGAAAAGAACTCAAATGTGGATTGGGTATCTGCTGTAGGACCCTGTATCGTATTACCATTACTGAAAAGTGCTCGTACACCTTTTCACTAATAAAAACATCCGGTAGAGTTCCGTCGCTGCTCTGCGATAAACGCCGAGTTCCAACCGACAAAGCAACTCACTCTCGTCCTTTAAAACATATAAAGCTACACGTAAGTTTAATTTATGTAACTCTTTGACTCTTTTCTTATTCCTTATAATAAAATAATTGTTAAAGCATCTATCTCACACTTATTTAAGTTCTGAATTCTGACACAGTCCGCGTAGGGCTGATAAGTGACACACAAACCCACAATAAAATAATTGGTCAGGTCTTAGCAGCCTGACATAATCAGCACACTGGTCTCTCTCTTTTCCTATTTTCCGTACTACCCTCGCCTTTTGCTCGTGACGTGACAGCATTAACCTCAAAAGCACAAGAGAGCTTAATAAAAGTAACCCAACTGTAAAAGATAGCGAAATCCCCCTAGTACCTATCATTCCAAACCAATCCCAAAAAATCAAAAACGCCCAAATCCCTGTAACACATCCTACAAAAGATATCCCAAGCTTAATAAGCATCCCCATGAGCAAAAAATTCCAAACCCTAGAGAGCATCCCCACCCAAGACACTAGCGGTGAATCAAGCACACAGGACTCAGATACATTATTCAAACCAACAATTAAAAGGAATAATACGAAAAATAAGTTAGGAACAAATTTTTATAATAAAAAATATAAGGATAGTGACGATAGTATTTGGAATAATGACAAAATTACTGATCAAAATAAAATAGGAAAGGAATCTCAAAAAGCAAATGAGGTAAGGGAAACCGAAAATAAAAATTAATGGTATAATTTTAAAAACAAAGCAATAAGATTGAAAAATATATTGCAACAATATGAAGGCATTGTTGAGCTTAACGAAAGCCAACAATCTCAATTAGAAAAGCTTCTCGAAAATAAAATTAAAATACACCATGGAAAAGAGCATAGGGCGACTTATTTAACGAAACATAAAATCGTCGTCCAAGGCCACGATCACATTAAACAGCGATATTACCACGTGAGCCAAAAAATGAAAGAATTAATCGATTAAACAGTTAATAAACTATTAGAGCAGAACATAATACAACTCTCTTGTGCAGATTGGTCTAACCCTATAGTTATGATAAAAAACCAGGGAAAGACTATAGATTCTGTTTAGATTTCACAAAGGTTAATAATATTACTAAAAAAGACCTCTACACAATCCCACATTACTTACAAATACCTTTGGAAGAAAACTCAAAACCAATAACAGCATTCACAGTCACTGGAAAAGGCATGTATCAATTTAAAAGGATGCTATTTGGTTTAACCAATGCTCCAGACACTTTCCAGAGACTTATAGACAAAATTATTACTCCAGACTTAAAACCAAACGTTTTTTGTTATTTAGACGGCATAGTGATTGTGACTCAAAATTTTGAAGACCATTTAAAATATTTGAATATTATATTAGATAAAGTAAATGATGCAAATTTAACGATCAGTCCGGACAAATGCGAGTTCGGCTGCTCGGAAATGAAATATTTATGATTTAAATTTAATGACAAAGGACTCCAAATAGACGATGAAAAAATGCAACCAATCCTAGAATTCCCTAAACCTAAAAACATGAAACAATCACAGCGAATTATAAGGATGGCAAGTTAGTACAGAAAATTTATCCCACACATTGCCGAAATAATAGAATCGATAAACAGATTACACTATTTTACAGCCAAAATGTACATTCAATGCAACTATTTTTTCCTATGTATTTTTGCTCGCTAAACTCGAAAATCACGTTAAAAATTTTTATGGATAGGTTTTCGAGATATGATTTTTTGAAATGTTTGTCCATTTTTTTCGGCGGTGTCTTCACATTTTAGGCCATATATCGAGTTATGAACGTCACATTGGGTCACACGAGGTCTCAAGTTAAAGGTAATAAGATTTTCAACAATCGCTCTTAAATTGTTTTCCAATCTGTTCAGTAGTTTAGGTGTTATGTCCCAAATATAAGAGAAAATTCCATTTTTTTTGCGCCAAAATAAAAATCGAAAATTCACTCTATCGCCATACAAAAATAGAAAAATTCAAATTATGTCCAGTTTCTTTTTTTATATATGGGTGATTCTCCACAGACAGGAAATTTTTGGCAAGGGCAACTTTTTTTGGAAAAATGTTAAAATTTGTTTTTCTTTCCTCATAATGGTTAGGTTCCTTTGGCCGAGCGCTCGAGCATTTAAGATCGATTTTCCCAAGACTTTCTATGGCAAAAATCAAAGAAAGAATCTTTGACGGTCCACAGATAAGAAAGGTGCTCAAAGATGAAAATTTCCCCTCATTATTCACACCTAATGAAGCTGCAGCCTGAAAATCAGTCCAACTAATTGTTTCCTATTTTCTTGGAAACAATAAAAGCCCGAATTACAAGCAAATTGTTAAATATTTACTCACGAATTATGCACAAATGGGTATGGAATATATATTGTTATTTTTTTGATGCATTTACTTCTTTATTACCCTGCTTTACAAAATGAAAAAATGTGTACATTTAATTTTAATTTCAACAGGTGTAAATATGTCGCTCAAAATTAATTTTTTGCACTCCCACTCAGATATTTTGCCGGAAAATCACGGTGACGTAAATGGCGAGCATGGTCAAAGGTTTCACCAAGAAATGAAATCCATATTGAGCAGCGCTACCAATATGCAATGTTGAAATTCATAATTAAAAACGAATAAAATAAATTAAACAAAAGTTTTCTATACAAAAAAAAAAAAAAAATGAAAAAATAGAAAAACAGAGTAAAATTTGAATTGTGGTACCTTCAATGAAGTGCTTATATATCCGGTATTTATGCATATATTTTCTTCATAAATACCTTTTTTTTCTTAAAATTTCGATCTATATACAAAAAATAATAAACTGGACATAATTTGAATTTTTCTATTTTTGCATGGCGATGGAGTGAATTTTCGATTTTTATTTTGGCACAAAAAATGGAATTTTCTTATACATTTTGGGAGATAACAACATTTTTTAATATGATTTTCAAGTTTAGCGAGCAAAAATAAATAGGAATAAAATAGTTGCATTAATATGTACAGAAATTTTGTTTAATTTTGTAAACTAGTGTTACTTAAAAAAGATAAACCATGGGATTGGGGATTAGAACAAGCTTTCCAAAAAATTAAAGATCTTTTAACGTAAGCGCCTATATTAACGTGCCCAGATTTTACTCAAGCCTTGCAACTTGAACCCGACGCGAGTAATGCGGGGTTAGGAGCCGTACAAAAACAGCAGAAAAAAGACAAACCTAAAAAACAGGAAGAAAATCCAAGGGCTTCAGAAGGTCCACCAGAAGAAGACGCAGTGGGAGGAGACACAAATTGGAAACACCAACAAATAAAACAAAAAGAAGATTTAGCAGGAAGCGATAATTATGGGAACCCTTCAAATCAGGACAAAGAAGAATACGAAGCAGCAGAAATAGAAGAAAACTATTCAATCTTCGAGAGCTATGAAGACGGCTACACGAGAGAACTAAAAACATGAGACCATGATTCGAAATTTCAAGAAGAAGAGGGTGCGGTAGGTGGTCAACTAAAACAGAAACTATCACAAAAACCAAACACTGAAGAACCAAAGAACTGGGACCTGGAAGAAAAAATCTACAAACGGACATTAGAATTTGAAAGAAAAGCATACATACAAAGCTGCCAACTACATAAGGAATTCCAGCATAAGTTGGAAAACCTGAAGAAGGACGAATTGGAACGAATAAACAAAAGGAAAATCCATAAAGAAAAGGAACGAGAATTATCATGGGAAAATACACGTAAAAGAAGAGAAGCAGAAAACAAAGAAAAGACGAAGAAAACAAAAGGGAAATAAAAAAACTCGAGGAAGAAAAAGCAATAATTGAGGTATGGCGTATCTTTAAAAAAAGAGAAACGACGAAGTACTGAGATTCATCTTCGAGCAAGAAAAGAAAGAGCAAGATGAAAAAAGATTAAAAACAGACTGAACATTTTCTTGATACTCTACTCTTTACAACATTTTTTTTCTTGCTCATTACTCTCATTTAAACAAAACTTTACGTGTATGTATGTATGTATGTATTTAATCTCTCCCATTTACGGGTTGGAGGGCCTCCGCTCCCTGTACGTATATTTACATTCCATCTTTAATCTAACTTAACCGATGCTTATATTCTATTGTTTCGCCTTACTCATAATAATAACAATAATCTTAATTCTATGAACGAGCGATTTTCCAGGGCTTCCGTTTCCTCTTACCATAAGTATACATTTTCCACGATTTTAAATTTTCTATTTACTGTCCTGCAATAGGATTACCCGTTAGGCTTTGCCCTGTTCCCTTGCTTTCTCTTAATTCTTCCAATTTCTTCATCCACGTCACTCCCTGTCCATTACCATCCAAAATCCATCTTACACACCATCCACAGTCAACTGTCCATCTTCCTCTCCCGTGTACACCTGTCCAGCACATGCGCCCATGACTCCATTTCGTATCCACATACTCTGCACAGATTATCCTCTTCATCCATCCAATATCTGCAAGCTCGCACTCCTTCTCCCATTCTAAACCGTACCACCCTATTCCATTTGTCTTCGTTTTTTATTTTTTCCAAATATTCTGGTTCCGTTAACCCTTTGACCATCATATACCATCTATTGTACCTCGAATCCATCATCTTTCTCCATCTCTCTTCTCCTTGTCTTACTAATAGCTCTAATTCTATGTTCTGCCAATCCAAAGCCCCTTCTTGTATATCGCAAACCCTCCTCATTTTTTTCCTCTCGTCCTCCCATTTCGAATTTCCTGAATTGCCTCTCGCCTCCTTATTCCGAACTTAGTCAAAGAAAACTTGTGATATTCTGCTCCCCTCTCCCCTTTTCAGCTTCTCTTCAAACCTCCAGGCTCTCTTAATTTGTCTAGTTACCATTTGTTCCCTTCCTAATTCTTCCCTTAACATGTATCCTGGGCAGCTCCAACTAACCCCCATTACCCATCTCAGAAATCTCTCATGCATGCTTTCTACTTTCTTGTGTTCCTTCCATCCCCAGACCTCCACTCCGTAACACAACACCGCCCAAACCAAAGCATCAAAAAACCAAACCCTCCTTCTCCAATCGTCATTGAACCTTCTCTTTCCTATACCCCATACTTGGCCCATTACTTTACTCGCACATTCGATTCTTTTCCTCACCTGCACCTCGTTTCCCCCTCCTGCCTCAAACCAAAAACCTAAGTAACAGAACTCCTCCACACTCTTCACTATTTGTCCGTTCATCTTCCAAATGTAGCCTATTTTGGCCTTTCTACTTCTGAAGCACATCACCTTGATCTTCCCTACGTTCACGGTCAGTTCTTTTGTTCCCACATACTCTTCGAAAATTCTCATCATTAGGTTCATCCCCTTCTCATCGTCTGCTAACAGAACTACGTCGTCCCTTTTCCTTTCTCCTTTAGCTTCTCCTCTAAGTCTGCCAGCAGCATATTAAAGAGTAGCGGGCTCAACGGGCA
>CAKNWU010172554.1:0-14339 GCA_932072015.1 Andricus quercustozae | reverse complement strand
CTCTGTCCCAGTTGGCAAAATTATATTTCTTTACTGAAATTTCATGTCCCAAAATAAAGATTATAATTCTCTGTCTGAAATTCGAAATTATAAGATTTTATGAAAATTCTTTGTCTAAATCTTACAATTATAATTATGTATTAAGGTTTCCTGTTCCAAGTTAAAATTATAATCCTTCACGGCCTGTTATAAAACCAAAATTATTTTTCCTTACTGAAATTCTTTTTTTTTTTGCAAGTATATCATTTTCATTCGCTCCACAACCTCAGAATTACACTTTATATTTATATATTAGTTCATTTCAGAGAAAAGTCCCGATTGCTAAAGCATAACAATTTTATTTTTTTTTTAGCCACAGTTATTGTATTTGTAAGATTTTCCATATGCTGCTATTGCCGTCCAAAATCCCATTATTTCCCTTTTTTGGTCCGTCAATTACCATTTACTTTCCGTCTAAACACGTCGGTGAAATTCGTCTAGTACTATTGTTTCGAAATTCCTCGAGATTGGATTATTTGCGCCTAAGAAAGATTCCTCGAGTTCTTCTTTTTTCATCTCTTCAACCCTGCCGTTGTACATTTTTATTTTTACCCGTTTTCCAACTCCTTCTTTTCTCATATATAATCCGCGAAGGACTGTATTACTTTTCCCTAGTATAGCAAAGACTTCACCATTGGACGTGGATGATACTGTCTTTTCTTCGTTTGATATGGCACTAAGGACCTGATATCTTTCTCTCACTTGAATTGGCACGTCGCGAGGAAAAGTGTATTCTCGGATTTCGAATCACCGGTTCGGATTCTTGTGGGGAATTAGCCGAACAAATCTAAGTCGTCCAACTGTAAGTGCATTAAGGCGGAAAGAAGAATAAAAGGCGGGAGGAGACCTGGACCTCGCACGAAAAGAAGACTCTGCAGGAGGAGAAGACCTGACCGGAGAATGCGGAGAATGAGGTGGGGCAAGAGAAAGAGTCAAATCAAGAGAAGGTCTGCCACGAGGAACACGAGGAGTAGAGGCGCCATTACGTGAACGTTCGTACTGTAAGCTCGACTCTGCAACAAGAAACAGAGGTTCAATTATTTTCCTTGTGTCATACTACGCCATATTACAATTAGAGAATCTAAACAGAATCTCTTCTTGGTTGAACCATGACCTATTATATTTTTCTTTAAGCATTTTCTATTCATTTTTAACTGAGGAAATTATTATTTTGACAGAAAAAGTTAATTTTCCAAAAGAGAGAAATCTGCGGATAGCAGAAGACAGCATTTGATTCAGCGTGTATCCGAAGACTCACGCCTTGATGATCGCGAACTTAAACTTTGCCAAATGCGTCGCCAAATGAAAAAGAAACCAGAGAAAATTGATATGTCGCGCTTCAAACGTCATATTTCTACGCACGACATCGAAGCGCCCTTCATTATCGACCGCGAATCCAGGCTTCGAGTCTCAGCCAAAGATTAAATAGTTTTCCATTGGTAAATGAAAAAAAATTAGATAAAATGGAAATTTATTTATAAATTTCCAGCAGCTCTACAGATAATTTAACATGTTACTCTTATATAAATTTACCCCATTCACCAAACTTGCGGAAAAACATTATTACATATTTCCATACATCCCTTCCCTTCTCTCACGCTATTTCATATTTTAATATTTTTCCTTGGGTGCGTGCGTGGAAAAAATATAAAATTGCGTGGGACAATATGAAGAAGGGTGGGAAAAAAACGACTGGGTGTGGGATGAAATAAAAAAAGCGTGGGAAAATATGAAAGAGCGTGGGAATATAGGAAGCAGCGCGAGAATTTTGGTAAATGGGGTAAGTTTATAACAGGGTCAAATGTTAAAGTATATATCGAGCTGCTCGAAATCCCATGCAAAATGCTATCAAAAAGGCCTTGTTTTTTCCTTAACGAAACTCTTATTCGCAAAATCGTTTTAGGGTTTTATGAGCCACATTCAAAGGAAGAATCTTACGTAGTTTGAGTTCATTCGGTTCGGGGGCAAAAAGCGGCCTTATTGCTAGCGCCGCCGCGCCCCCACCCCCCCGCCATATTGACAGTTCCAAAGTAACAAAACTGACGAGTGTTCGCTTTTTTTATAAATTATAAATTTATCAAGTAACGCAGCAACAAATTTACAAATGACGTTTCCAAAGTCACGAAACTGGTGAGCGTTCACTTTTCTTTATAAATCATAAATTTACTTTGTGGAGAGTGAGGTATATGAGAAATAATTTAATATGCAAAAACATTGCAGATTGACAATATATTATTTGGAGCACGAGAGGCTACGGACACGATACGGTTTCATCAATGAATGCTAAAATTGTTTGCACGTTTTCAGTTTGAAACAACACTTTCACAACAAATTGATAGCTGAACGTCCAGTTAGGCTTTTATCCTAAATACCTTGGAAGAATCAAATTTGACGTTGAAACCCCAAAACAATAAGCCTAATTCACTTTCCTTCATATCAACGGTCACTCCGTCCGAAAATGCTCTAGAGTCTAGACCACGTTGTGCTCAACTCGTCGATAACCGGATTGGTTAAGGCTGGCGCGCTTATTTGAAATGACTAAATGTGAAAAGCAATTGTGTGCAGCAAATAATATGAGTAAAGTTATCTAAAATAATTGTTTGCTCACAAGGGAGACTTCTAAAGTGAAATTTAAATTATTTATTAGATTTTCTTCGTAAAAATACATGATCGAGTTTAATTTTAAAGAACGGAATATCTTTTTTATAGTAAAGATGAATTTTCAATTATTCATAATACTCTTATGCACTTGACATTTATTTGTTGTTAACATTTGACTTACACATTCAATCATGTTAAGCAAACACGCTAACGATAACTAATCAGGTTTGCCCTCCACATTAGGTCGTTTGCTCTTCCGTGTATGTTCGAAATGAGTGGAAAACAGAATGCTCGTATTGACCATCTTGAACGGATACCTTGCTTATCCCTGATAGTGAGTCTGACCTTCTTATAACAGTCGGACTGGCCATAACATGAAAGCCTCTCCGACTATATCAAAACAATTCTGGATGGCTTTTCAGACCATCTAGAAGAACCTCTGACCACTGACCGAAGAACCCAATGAATGAGGTGGCGCAAGAGAAAGAGTCAAATCAGGAGAAGGTCTACAACAAGGAACACGAGGAGTAGAGATGCCATTAGGTGAACGTTCGTACTGTATGATCAACTCTGCTTAATAAAATGAAAAAAAGTGATTTAATATTAAAATTTAAGCATCGAAACAGAATATTTTCTTGGCACATGTTACTCTTCCAAAGAGAAAATGGGCCGTTTAAAAACTACGTATTAGTGCCAGAAGGTCATTTTCTATTTTTTGGCTTAAGATTAATTTTTTTAACTGAAAATGTACTAATTGCGTGTTGGATGCGCAGATAGAACTGTTAGCTGACAAGCAGAGGTCGGTCGTCACGTGCGAAAAATCGTCGGTCCACACTAGACCGCACTGAGATCAGAAAAACAGCAGAGGGAGCCAACCTGCACTCGTCAGCTAACTTCACGCTTTTCAATTTCCATTCCCTCGGAATAAATTCATGTTAAAGTCGTACTTATTTCGGACGAAATCAGATGATGTTTTAAAGAAAGTAAATTAGTGTATTATGAAGAATTTTGTTAAAAATGTCAATAATGTATATTCTGGTTCTTTATCAGATTGTATAGTGTAATTTATGGTCGTTATCTCATAGATAATAAGTATCAACTCAACCAGATTCTGCTCCGATATTTACATTTCATTAGACTCACTTTCGAAGAAAAAGTAGAACCACTTAATTATTTAAAACTGATATCAAAATTTATATACACTCGAACTCCTAAGATAGGAGCGTCCCGAAGCCAAAGGTGGGAGCGGAATTTTTTCCCCTGTACCCCCACCCTATTCGAGAGTCAGGCGCGCGCGAATAAACATCGAATTATCGACGTTTGTTCACTGCCAATTGCATAGGCGCGCATGCGCTTAGTATGCCTGGTGCCTTCTCACAGATGACCCCCGAAATGTTTAGGTCGCAGGAGTGGGAGCCCCTTTTACGCTCGCATCTTTGGAGTTCCCGAATACAGAGATTCTCGTATCTTTGGAGTTCGAGATTACACTTATGTACTAAAATTGCCTTTACTATTCCTAGAAAGAATTGTATTTGATTATCCCCTATTTCAAGTGAGAAATGTCATTCATTCAGAAATTTTCTGATCTAATTCAGAATTAGAGTCGAAAATAGCAATACTGATCACAGTTTTTAACGCTAAATTTCAAAAGAGTGTACTTTTGTCGCGCTTACTTCCTATGCCATTTAGTTTTGTAGCATTAACTCGCAATGTTTAGGGTTATTTCTATAGAATAGAATACGGGAAGGGAGGGAAAGATCCATTCGAACGAGATTGCTCATATAATAATAATTAATTTTTAGATTGCCCGGTAAGGCACGCACCCTGAAAATATGTTAAAGTGCCGAAAAGATGAATTTCATCCTTTCACATTTTTTAACCAAATGTTTTAGAAATTAGATAAACTGCCTCTCGCTTTACCCGTTTTCTCGTTTCGGTTTGCATTCATCTTTACAACAATAATTCTAAGATTTAAGTCATATAAATATTTTAGGGATATAAAGGTATTTCATGGGATTTCATGGGAATTGTACATCAGATTTCGTGCGGCATAAACTTCTCGTCTCAATCTAATGAAGATCAATTATTATTATTTCACACAATATCTGAAAGACAATATTTGTTTTAAACTCGAAGGATGGGTAAAGTTTGCGATGAATATATTACTCTTTTTAAAACAGATCTCGAAGCTCTAGAGGAAAATTACGGAAAGTTTGCATACCTATACAATAAAACTGTACTGGCGTCGAATTATGCTTCAAGATTCATAATTTTAGTTAAAAATTCATCTATTTGGATCAATTTTGATTTCTTTTGAAGCAAATTATACAAGAAACAACTTTCATTTTTCTAATAAGCTAAAATGACAATAATCAATCAAAATTTATATAATGTATTACATTTAAGAGCAACCCGACATTCAACTATGCATTTATAAATATAAAGTTTAAATAGTAAATTGTTCAGAAGACTTGAATTAAAATTCCTTTCTAAAATTCCCGTTGCAGGAAAAAGAATTATATTACATTAATTATATCATAAATTTTCTGTGCCATGTAAAAATCAAATATTTGAAGTCGAACTTAGAAGTAGTCAACTCCCGACATAAGAACGGTTTCGGGCATGGCTTGCAGTGGCCTTGATCCTAAATTGGGAAAATCCAAACTTAAACAGACAGTGCCGCATGAAATAATTCTGCTGGATTTGGACGCATGCTAATAGCGAGGGTTTATATCACAGGACGATCATAATCTGAGAGTTTTTACGTCTAATCTCTTATAAATCGTTTGGAAGATTCCCAGTCTTAAATTCGAAATTATAATTCTTATATAAAATTCCCTGTGCCAAGTAAAAATTGTAATCCTTCACGTAAACTCCTAGTTTTCAACTGAAAATTATACTTTTTTTACTGAAAATAGACATGAAAACTTAGAATTATAATTCTTTCTCAAGACTCCCTGTTCCAAGTCCGGAATTCACTGTTCCAAGCAAGAATTGCATTTCTTTCGCCAAAAAGGTCAAAAAGAAAATGTACAGTTCAATGACATGCGATAAATTATGATGAAAGTAATGAAGATGTATGAAGAAAAGCAGGAGAAAAGGGTAGAGGAAATAAGGAAAGAAATTAGGCAGGAAATGGCAGAGCTGAGGAAAGAAATAAGGAAATGGGAAGCGTTTAGGGAAAAGTTATAGAGAAAAGGATGCAGACGCTAGAGAAAAGACTAGAAAAGAAGGAAGAGCCGAATCAAAAGTAGAGGAGCTGGAAGGTAGGCTAAAAAAATAGAAAGCTCAAACCGTGAGTTTAGAATAGGGGAGAGTGGGAATAAGGAGAAGCAAATGCTGCGAAAAATAGAACAAAGAATAGAACAGAAAGAGAGAGAAGATAGAAAAAGAAACATAGTGAAAAATATTCTAAGATTAGAGGGGAAGGAGATGATGGAATAAGTAGAAGACGTACTAAAATGGATTGATGCTAAGGTAGTGATAGAGGAAGTGCGAAGTGTGGGAAGGGAAGAGCGAAGAGGGGAGAGAATGGTACTCGTGAAACTAAATAAATGGGAACATAAGAGGGAAGTAATGACAAAGAAGAGGATGCTATGTGGAAACTCGGAGAGAATAGAAGATGATCTGACATGGGTAGAATGGAATGTGCAGTATAAGTTAAGGAAAATAGCGAAAGAGGAAAGAAAAAAGGGCAGAAGAACATGGATTAAGGATGGGAGAATACAGATAGAAGGTGTATGGTGAAATTGGGACGAGGACAGGGAAGAGTTAGTAAAAATGAGGTATCGGGAAACTAGGAGAGAAAGGATCGGGAGATAAAGAAATAACAAATAGTAGGAAACAAAAAGATACGAGAAAAGAAATTAGGGAAGATGAGAGGATATTCTACTGGAATATAGCAGTCTTAGAAAGAAAGTATAGGGAGTTTATGAAAAATTTGACACAATGGGATGTAGTAATAATGATGGAGACGTGGCTAAATGAAAAGGGATGGGAAAGAGTAAGGGGAAGATTACCAAGAGGTTACAAATGGCAAGTTCAAAATGCAAAGAGGAAGAATAAAAAAGGCAGAGAAATGGGAGGAATGGTGATGGGAGTAAGGAACGAACATATAACAGAGAAAGATAAAAAGGAGATGAAAGAATGCAAAGAAGGATTAATAGTAGAAGTGATAAATATAGGGGGATAGAGGTGGAAGATAGTGGGGGTCTATGTGAACATAGATATGCAGGAGAAATTAGACGAGATGCGAGAATTGATGGAAGAACATAAGCAAGAGATTAGGCTTATAATAGGAGGACATTGTAATGCGAGAACAGGAGATAGAGGAGGAAGGGAATGGGGTGGACAGTGAGGAAGGAAATCCAAAGACAAGATACTGCATGAAGAGGAAAAGAAATTGTTGAAGAACCTAGAGAAGATGGGATGGTTTATCACAAACGGAAGTATAGAGGGGGATGAAGAACGAGAATATACACGTTCAGGAGGAAAGAGGGGAACGGTAATTGATTATGTGGTACTGGACGACGAGGTAAGGGAAAAGGTTAAGAAACTAGAGGTAGGGGACTATATAGAATCGGATCACTTTCCCTTAATAGTTAAAGTAGAGGGAGAAATGAGTAATAAAAATAAGGATAAAAAGGAAGCAGAAGTAAAAAAGAGCAAGAAGAGGGGGTTTGTCAATGGAAGGTAAAGAACAGTTTAAAGAAAATCTATTCAGAAGAAGAAGGAAGTGAGAAGGGAATTAAAAAATAGAGAAAAGGATCAAGTAGTAGAGAAGAATATAGGGAAAAAAACAAAGAGTATACTGAGTTGTGTGATAAAAAAAAAGAGGAGGAAAATAAATCGTTTGAAGAAGAGGCGGAGAAGGCTAGGACGGAAGAGGAGGTTTGGAAGGTAGTAAATAGAGAAAGAAGAAGAGCTAGGAGGGGTAGAGAGAATAGTCAGGAAAAAAGGAAAAGAAGGCAGGGAAACAGATGAGGAGGACCTCATTGCAAGGGAGGAAATAATCAAGGTTCTAGGGATGATGAAAGATGGTAAGGCTCCTGGCATAGATGAGACTCCAAATGAAGTCTGGAAATATGGGGGGACAGAATTAGAGGAATGGGCATGGATAATGTGCAATAGAGTATGGAGAGGAGAGGGGTTGCCAGAGTTATGGAAAGAACGAATAGTGATACCAATAGTAAAGAAAGGCAAATGGGAGGAGCTTAAGGATTATAGAGGAGTGACATTAATGCCAACATTGTATAAAGTATACGTGACTGTTTTATCAGAGAGGTTAAAGAAAGATGTTGAGGAAAAAAAATAGTTAAAGAGTTTAAGTATCTGGGATATAGCTTGCAAACAAATGGAGATCATAGAGTTCATATAAGAGAAAGGATAAAAAAAGCAGCAGGTGTAATGACACAGATATGGGGAATAAGAAAAAGAAGGTTTAAAAAAAATTGAAGAAGGAGAATGTGGTTATTTGATACGCTAATATGGCCAGTGTTAAGCTATGGAACAGAGATATGGGGATGGAAAGAAAGGAAAGAGATTGAGAGTTTACAAGAAAGGTATATAAGGTGGACTCTAGGGGTTGACTGGAGGACGCCGGGATATATGGTAAGAGAAGAAGCGCGAAGAGTTAAATTAAGTACTAGAGCAGGATAGAGGCCCTGGAATTTTGACCCGAAGCTGTCGGGGGGTGGGGGGGGGGGAGTTAGCGGGAAAGTGTTTGATGGAGGTAGAATAAAGGAGAGGGTGGGCGATGGAATTAACGAGATGGCAAGAAGAAAGGAGGGAGTTCTTTAAGACTAGAGATATAGAAGACAGGACTAGAGTAAACTATGAAGAAGTGGAAAATAGGGAGAGGGAAAGACAGTTAATAGAAAAATGGGGGTGGTTGAGGAATCAAAATATAATAAATGGTATAAGATTGGGAAACGAGGTAAGGGAACGTATATATTGGGAAAAGAAAGAGAACAGGAACAGCAGAATCTGTGCATGGAATGAGGAAACATAGGAGCATGTATGGGAAGGATGTAGAAGAGGAATGGTAGATAAAGGAAGCTGGTAGGAGAATATGGTAAAGATTCTAGGGGAGGATGGTTTGGGGGCAGAGTGGATAAAGGATTTAGAGCGTGCTAGGGGAGCGATTGAGATAGAATGGATACCAAAAAAAATGGTAAAACGGAGGTATAAGGGAAGTGAAAGAAAAAGGAAATGGAAGTGATTCAAACTAGAAGCGTCAAGATTTGTATGTAATGGTTATGTAATAGCTTGAGTAGATTAAGATGCGTTTGCGTTATCGCTCTCTCTCTCTCTCTCTCTCTCTCGCGTGCACTCTCGCTTTCGACCACTCGCTCACTCGTTCGCTAATACGTTCCAAATTGCGCTATCGTGAAAATAGAAATAAGGATCTAGATATAAGATTTTCCGTAAATAGGTCTAAATAGCTGTAAATAGTAAAAATAAGTTTTTATAAAATATGTATACGGAACGATTGGAAGAAATGGAAGGCATATAAACCCTTAGGGGACACATTATGGATAAGGAAAAACTTAGAATAATAAATATTTTTATAACCCTGTTCCAAATCTGGATAATTGTAATCTTTGAAGTGAATTCTTGTAAGTATTTCTTTTATTTAGTCGCTGTCCCATCTCAGAATTACACTTTAAATTTGTATATTAGTATATTTCAGAGTAAATTCACATTGTGGTCAAACATTATGTCTCAACATAAGCTTAAAAGTGAAATAATATTTGGTTGAAAATGCTTCTTTTTTGTTACAAAACTATTAATTGCGACGCGCTACGAAGAAAGGGCCCTAAGCCTTATTAAAACTCGCAGTTTGAAATGGCCAATTTAGGATAATTCCATATTTGATATTTTGCATGAAACAAGACTTGCTATTGCTGGAAAAATCTCATTATTTTCCTTGTTTTAAAAGAATTTAGGTCTTCGTATAATAATGATCAGGGAAAATGAATAATTGGTTAGGAAAATATCGGGGAAAGGCAAGGAATTTTTAAAATGAGGTTTTGCGGAAACCCAGATGTACTTTTGAAATTGAAATTCGAATCTTGTTTGAAAAGTCTCTGGAGGCTAACGACGTCCTATAGAATGCGACCCATCAATGAACAGTTACTTTCCTTTTAAACCCATCGGTGACATTTGTCTGCTACAACTGTTTCAAAATTCTTCGAGATTGGCTTATGTGTGCCTAAGGGAGATTCCTCCATTTCTTCTTTGATCATCTCTTGAACTCTGCCGTTGTACATGTTTACTTTTACCCGTTTCCCAACTCCTTTTCTTATATATATTCCACGAAGGATTGTATTATTTCGCTCTAATATTGCACAGACTTCACCATTGGACGTTGATAATACAGTTTGTATTCCAGTTGGCATGGGCCCAATAATATTATTTTTTTCTCTCACGTGAATGTTTGCATCGCGAGGAAAAGTGTATACTCGGATTTCGAATCGCCGATTCGGATTCTTGTGGGGAATAAGTCGAACATATCTGAGTTGCTGAATTGTAAGTCTACCAAGGTAGAAAGAAGGACGAATATCAGGGGGGGAAATGGACCTAGCACGAAGAGAAGACTCAGCAGGAGGAGAAGGCCTGACCGGAGCACGCGGAGTATGAGGTGGGGCAAGAGAAAGAGTCAAATCGAGAGAAGGTCTGCCACGAGGAACACGAGGAGTAAAGGCGCCATTAGGTGAACGCTCGTACTGAAAGCTCAACTCTGCAACAAGAAACAGAGGATCAATAATTTTGCTTGTGTCATAATACGCCATAATGCCAAGGGGGTGAGGTTAACAGCTTTTGTGATGTTTTCCTACGTTATTTCATATTTTTCATGTAGGCGTGGGAAAATAAGAAAAAGCGTGGGGAAGAAGGAAGAGACGTAAAACAATACAAAATAGTGTGAGAAAAGAGGAAGGGCCTTGTGGAAATATTAAATAACGTGGAAAAATAAGATGGAGCGTGGGTAAATCTAAAAAAAGCATGAGAAAATGTGAAATAGCATAGGAAAAAGGAAAGGGTTTGGAGAAACATTAATTAATGTAAAAAATATATAGAAAGCATAGGAAAACAGAAAGGGTAGTGGGCAAATATGAATTGGGATGGGTAAATTTGAAAAAGTGTGGAAAAAAACGAAGGGGCGTGTCATGAAATAAAAAGAACGTGGGAAATTTAAAATAGCGTGGAAATATAGGAAGCGGTATACATTTTCTTTTTTCTAATTATTTTTCATCTCATGATGTTGAAATACAACAAAAATCACTATTCCTTGAAGAATTGAGCAGAGAAAGCATCAAAAACGTGCATTTGAATTGACATCTTTCTTGATGATCGTTATATGGTGGGATACATTGCTCGAAATCCTATATAAAATTTACTTATAAATTCCAAGTTTATCAAGTCGCCAAACTATAAATTTCGATGTTACCACGACAACGCGTTTTCACACGCGGCTATATTCCAAGTTTGGCACCATGTGACTGTCTCCTCTTTCCAAAAATGAAAGATAAATTGCGTGGACAAAGATTTAATCGTCGAGAAGAGGCTGTTTCTGCATTTATAAGTGAAATCCAAGACATTCCGCAGGAAGCGTGGAAACAGTGCCTCAAAAATTAGTTTCAAAAGATGCACGACTGTATAAGTGTTGATGGAGACTATTTTAAAGAGACTTAATAAAGATTGCGTTAAAAAAGTCATTTTTTCTTATTCATTCCAGAAACTTACAGAGTGACCTACGTGTGTGCAAAAATGTTTCTAATATTTTGGAGGCAATTTAATTCAAACTTTTTGCCAATTTGAAACCACCTTATCTTTGAATGAGACTCGAAGGGTGGATTTGCGTTCGATAAGGAAGGGCGCCCCGGTGACATGCGTGACAATGTCATGTTCGGAGTGCAAAAGCTGGGGAAGGTCACAAGTGCAGTCTCATGGTCTTCATACACACAGGACATGTCTATTTACTTGATGTTTTTCTCTATTTCGCGATGCATTTCCCAAATTTTAGGTTCACCATCATCAAGTCCTGGGTCTTCATAAACGCGTTGGCCCCCAAGAATGCTTCCGTGATTTCAGAATTGAATACAAAATAAATTTGCCAACGGTCCTCACAGTTCAAATGCTGTCGCCTGCTCTTCTTATGCACTTTACATTTATAATTTGTTGTAAATATTTCACTTACACATTCAATCATGTTAAATAAACACGCCAACGATAACTAATCAGGTTTGCCCTCCGCGATGGGTCATTTGCTCTTCTGTGTATGGTCGAAATGAGTGGAAAACTAAATGATCGTTTGAGCATTAGTTTTTCTACATGTGATATTTCTAAATTAGGCCCTCTGCAAATTTATTTATAATTTCCAAATTTATCAAGTCGTCAAACTATACATTTCGATATTACAAAGTTTTCCGCATTAATAATTTAAAAATTACAAAACTGGCAAATGTTCACTTTGCTTCATACATTAAAAATCTATCAAGCAACATATTTACTTGAGGACAAAATAAATATTGAGTCAGTGCCGTAGCTATGAAATAAAAAATTCAAAGTCGGATTCAACAATTACCCTTAACCAAAATGTTCTACTTGAAATGTATCAGTTCTGGTCGAAAATTAAGCTTCTTGGTTCAAACTGAATCTTTTTTGTTTGAAAATTTAAATACTTGGTAAAAAGTTGTACTGCTTTGCCAAAAATCAATTTTTCGTGCTGAAGATTCATCATTCCAGCAGGAAATTTATTTCTTTTTGCGGAAATTCATCTTTATCGGTTTAAAATTAATTTTGTTCAAGGAAAATGTACTAATTCCAATTTTGCTGTACTCAAAACTGTTTTAAAGCAATTAGAAATGGATCATCACAGAAGTTTTAAAGTCTTATACAGGAACTTACTCATTTTTGAAATTTTAAAAATTATCACTAGAGTGCGGATTAGAGCAATTTTGAAGTTTGCTAACAAGCGCAGATCGGCTTTCGCGTGCGAAAACCGTCGGATCGTCAGAGAGGAGGACGAGAATTAATATGAATGCCAAGCGTGCGCGGGCACGCTTGAGGCTGGGCAAACCCGGGTTCGCCGAATGTGTGAGAGAAACTTCACTCGGCAGCTAACTTCGCAGTTGCGCTTATCAGTTCTCCAATTTTTATGAAACTCATAAAATGATGAATGAGACACATTATTAAATAAAGAATTTGCTTTTTGTCAAACAGATCAAATTCCTGCTGAACTCATCTCTAAGTTATAATATCTTTGGATTTTGTTATTTTTTTCACTAACACATTTTCTTAAGTAAGATTTTGCAGTCCCCTTATTATGAAAAAGAGTACGATTTTAATTAACCCCTTCACCTATAAAAAGTCTTACGTAATTTATTGATGAATCCGTAGGAGGGTGCCATATGTGCACACGCACATGTGGTACAAATACCATATCAACAAGGACACTTTTCCAACTCCATTTTTCTAGCACACATATTCTGTATTGTCGCTGAATGAATTCAGATCAAAGTTGTACTCTTTTTCGAAAAAATCAAGTAAAGTTTAAAAGAAAATAGCAGTTGGGACGTAATGAGGATAAAATTGCACAAATTCTGATTTGCTTATAGATAAAAAAACGTTCCAAAAGTTATAGATATATTATTTTATTATATTTACCAATAAAATTGAGGATGACCACTAAGTATATAACGAGAGAAGACACATTTTCCATTTTTTCTAATAAGCGAAAGAAATAATAATTTTAGTATGTAGAATTTAATTAAAACTATAACTACTGAATATTCTGGTGCTTTATCGGATTATATAGTTTAATGTATGTATAGTTGTTATCTCATAGATAATAATAGTCAAACGCGTTCTAGTCAGATATTTACATTTCATTAAAATTAGTTTCAAGACAAAAAAATTCGCTAAATCTGATATGACAATTTATATAATGTTTTGCGTCTAAAAGAAAGTTATCGTTTAAATATAAATTTATATGTAGTGGCTACCCGATGAATGTTTTTTTAATTCCTCGTCATTTCCCTGTCATTTGAATGATTTCAAACGACTTGTAATGATTTCTCAACATTCAAAAATATTTTAAAGATTCTTGATTAGGAACAGGGAAGTTTGGAAATGAAATTATAATTCTGTATTTGACCAAAGATTTTATTCTTAACTTCAGTCTTGTTTGTTGTTTGTTTTATTGTAATTTAGGCAGGGGAACTCGTGAGGTCCCACCCCTGGCGCTCAAGCTATAAAGCCTATTGTGCCATACCCGCGTTTTATCTCAAGGCGGTGCTCCGAATGGTGTGTTATGCAAAAGTATATGTGTGTGTTCATAACTCGAAAATTAGCCAGCGACTGCCAAGCAAGAGTCCCTCGTATGAGCCACCGGGGATCCTAATTTCAGTCCTCTAAATCAGAATTAAAATTTTTTTTTTTTAAATTTCCGTTATATGAAAAAACATCGCTTTTCAAAATCTAATTATAATTATTTACAAAAATTCCCTGTTTAACAATGAAAGCTATAGTTCTTCACGACATCACCTGTACAAAGTCAGAACTTTATTACATTAATTATATGAGAAATTTTTTGGGCCGTGTAAAAAACAAATTTTTTAAGTCAAACTTATAAGTACAGTAATAGCGTATTCGGTTATCCTGCACTGGTGCACGCCAGAGCACTCCGACCTGCTCCG